>JAQQZS010000013.1:5539775-5556343 GCA_030068045.1 Platyallabes tihoni | reverse complement strand
TGGTGGTTCCCCTTTTCAAAAAAGGGGACCAGAGGGTGTGTGCCAACTATAGGGGCATTACACTACTCAGCCTCCCTAGGAAAGTGTACTCTAAGGTGCTGGAAAGGAGGGTTCGGCCGAATGTCGAACCACAGATTGAAGAGGAACATGGGGGGAATATGCCCATCCAGTCTACATGTGTTTTGTAGATTTCGAGAAGGCATATGATCGGACCCTTGGGATTTTCTGTGGGAGGTACTGCGGGAGTATGGGGTGAGGGGGTCACTTCTCAGGCCCATCCAATCCCTTTATGCCCAAAGTGAGAGCTGTGTTCGCAGCGGGGGCGGTATTGCAGTCGCTTTACCGCACTGTTGTGATGAAAAGAGGGTTGAGCCAAAAGGCAAAGCTCTCAATCTATCAGTCGATCTTCGTTCCAACCCTCACCTATGGTCATGAGTGTTGGGTAATGACCGAAAGGACAATATCACGAATCCAAGCGGTTGAAATGGATTTTCTCAGCAGGGTAGCTGGCTTTTCGCTTAGAGATAAGATGAGAAGCTCAGTCATCCGTGAGAAACTCAGAGTAGAGCCACTACTCCTTTGCCTGGAAAGGAGTCAGTTGAGATGGTTCGGGCATCTAGTAAGGATGTCACCAGGATGCCTCCCTAGGGAGGTGTTCTTGGCATGTTCAGCTGGAAGGAGACCACAGGGCAGACCAAGGACTAGATGGAGAGATTATATCTCCACACTGGCCTGGGATCGCCTCGGGATTCCCCAGTCAGGGTTAGCTGAGGTGGCTGGGGAAAGGCCTGATTACTACCAGAGCTGATAAATCAAGAAATCACTTAACAAGAACCTGTCTAAAAGTGAAGCACATTAAAGGACCTGAAAAAGCAACAAATGATAATGCGATCTAAAGAAAGAGCAGATGAGAAAGAAAGTAATTGACATGTAGGGTTACAAAGCCATTTCTAAGGCTTTGGGGACGACAGCAAACCAAGATGTGAGAAAACTTGACACAGTGGTGAACATTCCTAGGCCTACCAAAATTACATCAAGAGCAAAAAGAGGACTAGGACTGATCAGAAGGAACGAAAATGCTTGTCTCATGTTTGCCAAAAAAAATTACAAATCTTGATTATCCCCAAGACTTTTGAGCAAATATTTTATGGACTAATGAGACAAAAGGTGTGCGTCCCATGACATCTGGCCTAAAAAGTGAGCCAAAATTCCTCCACAGCGATGTGAAAGACTTATTGCCAGTTATTGTTAACGTTTGATTGCAGTTGTTGCTGCCAAGAGTGGCACAGCCAGTTATTACTGTAGGTTAAAGGGGCAATTACTTTTTCACATAGAGCCAGGTAGTTGTGGACAGCTTTTATCTTTTAATAAAATCTTCATTCAAAACGCACATTTTGCATTTACTCGTGTTATCTGTGTATTATTAAAATTTGTTTGATGATCTGAATCATTTATGTGACAAATATGAAAAGATAAAAAAGCAAGGGGCAAATACTTTTTCACAACACTGTATATGTGTATATCTGTTAAAGACCTAATCTTGATTAAAAATTAAATGAACTACTCTTGGTTAATGCACCTTTAAACTGCGATGACAGTACAAACATGAACAGTATGTCCCTACCGTTATCATGCAGCATGCTGCCAGCTGATTTGAAGATAAACAGGAAAAGACACACACAGCACAGGAAGGAGATAGGAGACTGACGACATTACAGTTGTTTTGTGTTATATAATTTATATAATTTTCACCCAATTTTTTTTTCCAAAATGCTGGGTAGGAGAGACTTTGGTCGGTTAGTAAGCGATCTGTGAGAGGATGAGTGAGGTGGTGGTATTGACAGAAAAGTTTTGAAAGCTGATCTGTTTTAGCAGAGTATACAGATGAGAAGCTGCATGGACTAAAGAACTAACAATGCATTCAAATTATGTAATTCTTTAAACTTCTTAGAGTGTTCTACAACAAAGTAGGGAAAACACATAAACGGCTCCATGTTTGTCTTTTGTTAGCTGCTCAGTGAAATTTGATCACTGATATAATATAGTTTCCTCCTCAAAACAGTATACACTATAAATCATTTAATAGTAAGAAGTGCAGCTTTGTTTACTGCTGATGTTGTGTGCAGCCATGTTAATTTGATGTCACTTGCCCGTAAACCTAATAACTGGTTGTGCCACCCTTGCCAGCAACAACTGTAATCAAAAGTTTGACATAACTGCCAATGAGTCTTTCACATCGCTGTGGACAAATTTTGGCCCACTTTTCTAAGCAGTGTTGTTTTAATTCAGCCACATTGGAGGGGTTTCATGCATAAACAGCCTGTTTAAAGATATCAACCAGATCTAAGTCCGGACTTTGAATCGGCCACTGTATAACTCGAGTGCGCTTACGTTTGAGGTCATGAACTGATGGCCGCTCGTGGAAGCTGCTAAACAGCCCGAGACCATCACAGTACCACCACCATGTTTGACTGTTGGTGTGATGTTCTTTTTATGAACTGCTGTGATAGATTTACTTTTTGTGAAAGTTCAACTTTTGTCTTATCAGTCCACAAAAAAAATCTTGGATCATTGTTGTGCTCTTGGAGTAATTTTGGTAGGCCTGTCACTCCTTACTATTTAATATTGACCAAGAAGGCAACAGTAACAAAGTACAGGTTCAACACTCACAGGTGAGGCAAAATTCCCCTGCACTGATATCAGTAACATTTTAACGGAAGACATTTACAATTTTAGTGCTTAGTGGTTTTGCACTGTCGCCTTGCACCTCAAGGGTCCAGGTTCGATTCCCCCCCGTTGCCCTGTACACAGGATAATGCCGTATAGACGATGAGTAAGTGAAATTAATGTGCAAGTCATTCAGAGCAGATTTTTCAACATGGCCATCCATGGGCTGCTGTTTTGTGTCTGTAAATGCACGTTTTATCCACGCGGTGGCAGCAGAACGCGCTTAATCAGTGTTGAATCTGTAGCGCAGCACGACGCTGAATCACGACGCTGCTGTGCTGAGGCTCCCACCGCCCGCATAGAGACAGATTCAGAGCCCCGCCCGTCCTGTGTTTCACATCTTATCTCGGTTTAACGGGAGCTGAATATTCGTCGGAAGCTTAAATTCATACTTAATTCGCCTGAAAGCATAGCGGACTGCTTGATAACACGGAGTAACCAGATCTCGGAGCTAGTCGTGATTCAGATGACACCATGCGGAGACGAGGTCGGATCACTGCCCGTTAGTTAGCTAGTTAACCCAAAGTACGGGACTGTTTTTTTTTACCCAGAGGTAGGTTACATATACCTCTGTAATCTATAATGGGTATATACTGGTTTGATAAACTGTCTCCTGATAGACCAGGCAGCGTATGACAGAAGAAGAAACAAATCGTTTCCTGTACCGAGGAGACGCTTGATTGAAGCCGGGACATCTGTGCTTCTTTTCGGGCACTGGGAGCAACTCGAGCCCGCGGCTTCGCAAGCGGCCTACAGACAAGACAACAGACTTTTGTTCTTTTTCAAGAGCTCGGTTTCACGTAGCGGGGCGAAAGCTGTTTAGGAGAAATGCTAGAAAGTCTAGCAGGATTTATTTTATGTGTTTGGTTTTAGTACGAGGTTTTAAAGTTACAGAATGGCGTCTTATGTGGATAGCAGTTTTCGTCAGGCGATTATGAAGAACCCGAGCGAGAGGACGCAACAGGTAAGAAACACAATGCGTTTTATATAGAAAACTGTTTTTTTAATGGAGTAATGTTTTCTTGGAGATAAATATTGCGAATTTGTTTTAATTGTCGAGTTTCTGACACAAGGACGGATCAATTATTGTTTTTGTAAATATTATCAGCTAGCTTAGGCTAGTTAAAAACCCTAGCTACCGTTACTCCTCGTTACTCGGGATGTGGAGTTCAGCTTTTAGTAACTAAGTCATGGTGTGAACATATCATCATGATTATTGTTGAAAACGTGCATTTGTTGTTCTTTTTTTTTTTTTTTTTTTTTTACATAGTCAGAATGCAGGCTGGCTGAAAGGTTTTTTTTTTCCTTCACACTTGTGGTTGCAGTTTGTGCTATTTTAGCCGCGTTACTCACGCGTCGGTTCAAGTGGCTCAATCCCTAATCGACTCCCAGTCCCTATATAAGTGCACTACGTCACGTATGAAATATGCCCTTCTACGCCCTACCTAGTGCGTTTATTAGCGTGATGTGGATTGAGCCGCCTGGCACTCCAGCGACGACGTAGCGTAATTCAATCTCAGACGAGCAGCCTGACATCTGTATGCGTTTACATTGTGATCCTGTGATAGACCGCAGCATTCTTCTGGGCTTCCTACACGGCCCTGGATTTGAGTTGCAAATTATGGTGTGAGATCATGCAGCTGCAGAAAGAAGGGGGAAAGAAAAACTGACAAGGCTTTGAGAGCGAAATGCCTGGGTGTGGGAATAATTGTGAGCAAACAAACAGAGCGAGAAATTGTTTAAGGCGCAGTTGTTTAATATTTATAAATTCTAGAGATGGGAATCACTGGTCACCTCCCGATACAATATTATCACGATACCTTTGTGTTGATTTGATTGAAATTTTGATCACGATTTTATAAATATTCTGATTCTGGTATTCCTTTGTCCCCTGATTTTGTTACAATCTTAAACCTTTTAAAAAAAAGTTGAACAGGTAAATCTAGTTCCAGAGCCACGATCTAAACTGAAAACTGAGATCTAAATGTATACTGGGTATACATTGTAAATTCTAGGGATGGGAATCACCCCAATTTTGTTAGAATTTTAACTCTTTAAAAAAGTTTAATAGCTAAATAACTTCAGTTTTCTTACATATAAAACAAGCGCAGCATTGAAACAATACAAATTAACTACAAATTCAGGAATTTTAAATTTAACTTGAAATTTAATAGTTATATTGTTACTGAGCAGCACGTCTGTGTTATGTCAGCTGCCATAATTATTATTTTTAAACAAACATAAATAAATTCACTCCTACCACGCAGGATGAAAATATGTAAACAGCTCAGAGAGTACCACTTGTAGGTTTATGAAACAACTGTGACTTTTTCTGTCTCAAATGCTTCCAAAGCCTCAAAAAACAACTTGATGTTGAGTGTGCTGGTCGCGCGACTGCAGCTTGCTAATGCGAATAATGTGAGAATTTATGTAGAGATAGAAAAACAAAAAAAAAAACAAATAATAATTTAATAATTCTGACTCAGCTTTTGAACACGTACTTAAGCTTGAAAGTGATCCCAAGACTGTTCTGTAACAAGACATTTGTGTAACATTTATAGAAAGAGTCTCCAGTTCAAGTGTCACTATATTTGCAGTTTCTCAGTAACAATTTTAAAAGAAAATAAGGAGATTTTAACATTGGGCCTGGGATCGTTTCTGAAAACATTTCTGGCTCTTTCTCATCAGTGTAAACACAATCGTTCCATGCTTGGGAACTGTGCCTAAATCCGCTTGAAGAGGTGGTCTCGAATGATAGCACTTGCCAATCTCCTCCTGTGACCTACACAACCATGGCTGATAAAGTAGAAAGGCACACAAGAGCGCTGTTCTTGACATTTTTCCCAAAAAATCAGCAATATTAAGCATAGCGTGAGGGTTAACTTCCTGATTCTTTCTTTTCTTGTTGTTAGTAGTGGCTTACAAACCAAATGGGTGCAAACTGCCACCTGCTGTATCAAATGCACTTGTGTGTTTGAGTGCAAATACGCAAGTGTACCCGAAAACATGAGAGCAAAAACAATGTGAATGCTACCCAGCGGGAGAGTCCGGAGCAATCGTTCTTGGTTATGGTACAAATCAATCATGCCTAATGTGAAAACGCCCAGAGAGAGACCGGTGAAAGAGTTATTGTTTATACCTTTATAATCTAAGCCAAAACAATTGTTTTATTTCCCACAATATTAAACATACTTCTTAATTTTGTCTAACAAAACAGTGTGCTCTTCAATACTGTTTGATATCAGGCACTTGTTTTGATATCAGCAGACCACATAATGAAGCAGGATGTTGCTCATGATGTAATGATTGTATCATGTGGGCTTTCAGACTTCATCAAGCCCTCAGTCCTTTGTCTGAAAGTGTAGCTTCCTTTTTATTTTGGCTCAGAAGAGATTATGGTGGTTTAACAACAACAACAACAAGGGAAAAAAAATATTATTTTTTTAATTTAATAATTGATGGCCATGAAAGCAACTTTTTGTCATTCCTACTTCCCGGGGGTAGAATGACTTGCACTTTTTTTTTTGCTAACACGTGTTTTATGGAATGTTTTCATGTTGTGAGAACACCTGCCTTGTGATGAAATGCCTGCCATGGTTGTGTGTTTGTTCCAGTCAGGACATGCAACAGAAATGTTCGTTACCACTGCATTGAATCCACTGACATTAAATGAAGCTTAAACGGGGGTGATTAGCACTGCGTTACAAGCCTGATGAACCTTAAGTTACCTTTAATCTGGTTCACCGGCCTGTTATGACGCGGTAAATTTCGAGAAAGCGAGGCGAAAGGAAATCACAGCGGGAAGCAAAATAAGCATCTTTGAAAACCTATGTCAGCACTGCTCGCGCTTTCTTAAAAACATTTGATTTTCGTGTAACGGGGGCCAGAGTTTAATCGAACAAATGCCTCTACTGGAAATCAACAACCGAGTTCGGTTTAAATGAGTTCAGGCGATGTCAGAGGGCAGTGCTGAGCAAGGCTCAACAGCTTTAACGATGAGAGATTGATGCATACTGATTTATTGTGATGATTTCACACCTGATCCTTGTCTCCGCTTATTGTAAGATTGCAGATTCAGGACTGCATGCTGTTGTTTTTTTTTGGTGCTCTAGGGCTTACATTAATCACGTTACTAATAAACGTGTATAAGCAGAAGTTTTCTCGGGAGCAAAATTTTTTTTAAGTAATTATACATTCTAAAAATCCATTTCAAATACGTGAGGTGTAAATCCATAGCCTTAAAAGTAACGTGTATGAATTATTCAGTGTGAGGGGAACGGTTGAGAAAACTCCCTTCAGCTGTTTCCTGGAAGCATTAAAGCAACTTCATTTAAAATGTAAAAGAATGTAAAGGAAAAGCTAGCAAGTACCACCAGTAGGTGAACTTGTTTGTTTTGATCCGTGGTCCTGGAAACTTCGATTCAGAAAAAGCCGATTACTTAAATCAGATGTACTGGGAGCTGAGAGAACACTCTGGGCGCTTTCACACTGTGAACGATTGATTTGTACCATACCCAGGAACACTTCTCTCCCTCTGTTCTCTCAGTTGCTCCCGCTTTCACTCCCTCAATGGCAAGGTTTACGTTGTTATTCCTCCTCTTCTCTGGCAGCACTTACATATTTTCCCACTCTGATACATCTCGTGACTGTATGCACCATGTTTGTCTGCCATTAAACACAAAGAGAATAAGGAAGTCACTCTTTGCGCTATTCCATATTCCATGTTTCGGACGCTTTTACCTTCTCGCTCAATGCCCTCGCCTTCCTACTTTATCAGCTGTGGCCACGTGGGTCAGTTGGGAACACGTCACGTCCACTACCGCGTTCAGGTCTGATTGTCTTGCCGCTTTGTTCTTGCAACCTTTTCCAGCTGACTCGAGTACGGTTCCTGAGCACGGAACGATTGTGTTCTCACTGATCAAAATGAACCAGACTTTGTTGTCAAGAATTCTCAGAAATGATCCCGGGACCCTGTTGTGAAAACGCCCTTAACTTGTTTTACTCTGACACTTTTAAAAAAGTTTTTAAACAAGTAAATTCAAATATGGTTTTAAAATCCTTAGAAAAAATAAATTTTAAATATCTTATCTAGTTTTTGAATAACAAAAATGCTTCTCGCCATGAATATAGCCATAGAAGCTGGCATGGCGTTAAAAAAGAAAGAAAACACCTATAAGATGTTCAGGACCAGGTTTGGGGAACCACTGATTTAAAATAACTCTTAGAAGAACTTGCTGGTTCCTGGACCTCCAAGCTCACGTTTTAGGTATCTTCTCAGAGGAAAGAACTATTCTATCTGTTTATGATGTTTCTAGCAATATTAGAATCAACTTGACAGATTTTCAGATTTCTTTATCACACATAAATGGGAAAGCTTACAGTAAATTAACATCCTCTCTCTCTCTCTCTCTCTCTCTCTCTCTCGCTTTCTAATTTAGTGTTTTCTTTTTTAACTTCTGCATAGTGCAGCTGTACCTCTGCCTCGTCTTGCTAAACTCCGAGGCGAGACGAGTTGCTGCACAGTTCCTGCCCGCAGCATTTCTATTTAGCGCACACCGTCTCGCGCACATGCACACTTCCTGCATGTGGTCAGGATATTCAGGTATAATCATCGGTATAGTAATCTGCAGCATGACATTTCTCACACTTGTTTGTTTGCAATCCTGCATAGCACACCAGAACGGAGGCACACTGACCTGGAGAGTATTTGGTAGATTTGTGTATGTTTTTATTATTTTACCATTGGCCAAAGATGTTAGTATGAAAAAAACACTGTTATCTGCTACATTAGGATGATTCTGAGTGTACTTGTCCTTCAGGAAATCATGACTATAAAACATAAACAGCCCAGACGTGTAATCTGATCTGTGCGAGCATCCAGGCCGATTGCGTTTATCCGCTCGAAGCTGAATCGCGTCCAGGTTGCCTCCGTTTCCCAACATACAAATGTTTACTTGTGAAAGCGTCTGGGTGTGTGAGAGCTGGGCGGGAACAGAGGTAGAGCATGTGATGGCATTTCCTGCCTAATGACTCCATGCTGACGAGGCCGTCGCCGGAGGAAACAGGAAAAGCGTCTTAAAGAGAAAAAAAAAACAGGAGGAAAGAAAGGGGTTGGAGAACAATTGCTTGAAAGCTCAAACACTCAGGCGATGTTGGTGTTTTTGTCAGAACATTTATTTATTTATTTATTATTACATAAGGCCCTGTCTAACTATTGATGTAAAATTATTTACAGAATGGTGTCTCTTGAATACTTTCACATTGTAGCATTAAGCATTTGATACCTCTGGGAAGGAATTTTCACCTCGCAGTAGTTTCCTTTTCGAAGGTTTACTCATTCTATTGTACACACCTCAGTAATCGCTTTTTGTGCTTTCAACTTTCCGCACAAAAGGACACACCGACAAAAGCTGCTCTCGAGCTGTCCGTCAAAGCACGTCGCGCTCCTGCTACGGCATTCCAATCACGCAGCACGCGGCCCCCCGGCTCAACGGCTGCAGCAAGTGGAAACCGGTGGAGGAATCTGGACGTATATGATTAATAGATTTTTCCACACCCTTGTGGGGTTGTGTAGCGAGCACTTACAGCTGCATGCTTGCTTTTTTTTTAGCCGAAGTTGAAAAGGAAAAGGTGAAAATATTGTATCGGGATGTGTTCCGTGATGGGGTTGTTCGCACAAAGCAGTCAAAAACTTAGTAAAACTAAATTTTAGTAACTAAAACTTTTTTTTTTAAATAGGAAAACCAAACTCTCCACCTGCTCTCTCAGCCAGCTGCAGTATCTTTTCTCTTTTCTCAGAACAGCAGATGTAGCGGTTTCATAATGTGGTTTATTAAAAAAAAAAAAAAAAACAAGCTATGTATACTATTTTGGGAAAGTAATTTCATTTGTTCACCCCTGTCCTATTTACACAAATAGCATCAGGAACAGAATATTAGTGTCTGCGTTTTCAAGTCTGACTTTCTTTTCTCTTCCTTTACTGTTTCTCCATCTCTCTCTCTCTCTATTTTTCTTTCTTTCTCTGGCTTTAAGAAAAGATGCGTCAGTGCTGATGCGTGCATTTTGCCCGCATGCTTTTGCTGCCGTAATCGTGCAGCACCAGCAACTCCAACCTCTTCTAACCTCAAGACTATTTTTTGGATAGCAGCCCCACTGAAATTTTGTGCAGGTAAAACCACGCGGCCCGGACGAAAACAAACGCGATCCATAGCCAAAATTGACGTCTGTCTTTGCGATGTGAATTCTCTGCATTTTTGTTCCGGTTATTATCCGAAATCGAGGTCAAAGACGATTTTCCAAACTTTTTTTTTTTTTTACTTTTTCAGTGTTTCAGTTCCTTCGTCCCGCTTCTAAAATGATGTGTTGGTGTCGTTTCTTTCGTTCAAGAAAAGGAAACGTGAAGTTCTCTCTTCCGCATAAAGGAGTTTATAGGAAAAACTTTTCACCCTGCCGTCCCGCTCGAGTTTATCGGGGTGCGCTCAACTCGGTCTATTATTAACCGTCCCTTTCAGCTGGTTTGCACACTTCGTTCGATATGTCTAAGTGCCTGTCACCAGACTTCATTTTTTGTGATCTATTCCTAGACATGTGGCCACACACACACACACACACACAGGGGTAATAATAGTGTATGGTCTGATTTTTCTTCTTCTTTTTTTTTTTTGTAGAGCAGAATTTTCAGTTATACTTATCACAGTGATAATGGACATGTTTGGAATTTAAATCAGGTCTCACGTTGTCCAACCGCCTTGTCTCTTATTACTACACAAAGGGACTGTTGGACCTACAGACGTATCATCCAGCCCGCATCCGGGTTGCTGTATTGTTTTTCCTTTTGCCCCGGAATGTGGAATTCTTTCAATGGACTCTCTGGAATGTGTGTAACGTGCAGGGTCAGAGTTGAACTCTCGGCTTTAGCGGGACATCTGCTGCTCTCCGTCAAACGTAGCCTGACCTGGTTGTGCCGAAATCGCTTCGGATACGCAGACGCTTATCCAACGTCCGCTCTTCAAGCAAGGCAAACGTGTTATGCTATGACGTCACGACCTTTAACCTCACGTTATTCTCAATCCGTGTAAAGTCTTGTCCTCCTCCTCCCCCACTAGCTGGTACTGACCATTTTTATCTCTCTGCCTCTCTTGACCTCTGAAGCAACTAGATCAGGGCCCGTATTCACAAAGCTTCTTAAGCCTAAAAGTTGCTCCTAGTGACGAAATTCTAAGAAAAATCTTAGNNNTCTGAACCCGTCTCAGTCACAAGACACACACACACACACACACACACACACACACACACACACACACACACACACACACACGGGTAGATTAAGCAGACCGCATGATTCATGAAAGAGGAAACGGCCATTGTGCAACGTGAGACGTGTGTTCCCAGCGGTTACGTAACTTGTAAAAGTTTTGCATTTGTTCATTCGCGAGAAAGGCTTCTGTCCGAGGAAACCTATTTACAGGAATTATAGAACCTGATGAAGCTAATTTCATCATCAGTTACAGGTCTACTTGATTTGCTAAAAGAAAAAGAAAAAAAGTTTGTTCATAGAAAGGCCTCCATCATCCAGTCCAGTCAGAGGCGGGTGCTTGGTCCGCGCGGATCTGCACTCATGGCTATATTGGATATAATAATAGTAATTATAATCATAACGGAACATATTTGTTTGTAGTTCTTCTGTCGCCTTGTACCTCAAGGGTCCGGGTTTGATTCCCGCCTCTGTGTGCATGTTGTTTGCATGTTCCGTGCTTGGTGGGTTTCCTCCGCGTTCTCCGGTTTCATCGCATAGTCCAAAGACATGCAGATCACACTAATTGCCGTTCCCAAAAGTGTTTAAGGGTCTGCATGCCCTGTGATCGATTCGCATACTACCTCATACCCTGGGATAGGCTCCAGTCCCCCAACGATCCTGAATGCAGGATTAAAGTGCTATAGACGATGAGTGAGTGATGAAGACAGGAAGTCTGATAGTTTCATGTAGTTCAAACCGCAGACTTGGTCGAGGTACTCGACGTGCTTTTGAAGTCGAGATACAGTTACAGCCTTACTAGGCCATTAAACTGGACCGTATTGACTTATTATTGGCTGAAGTATGTCAGACTCTGCTCAGACAAGTCAGTTAGCCGGAAACAGCCAGCATGTCAGCATGTACAAAGCACCTTAGCGGATTTCAGTTTCTGAATGAGTTCTGCGTGCAGGAAGTCACATGAGTTCCACTTGCATTGTGCAAAAGAAAAAAAATAGAGCGTGTGAAGTGACCTGCCATTAGAAGTGAGTCCACTCACTCACTGTCCATTCAGCTTAATCCTGTGGACATGGTCGCAAGGGACTGGAGTCTATTCCAGGAGAACATGCAAACTCGGACCCTGTGCTGGACTCGAGTTGACAGTGCTAACCACTAAAGCCACCGTGCCGCCTAAGACGTTAGTTAGGCTAACACAATGACATGTAAATACGCTGATTGTGTATTCCAGGTAAATTTGTGAGTTTCTGCAGAGTGCTTCGGTTTCCTTCCACTTCCCAAAACATTACAGGATGTAGATTGAATGGTTTCCTCCCTCAATGTGGCAGCGGATTCACTGCCACAATGTCAGACACATTAAATATGACGTCTCTGCTAGTCTTTAACAAATACTTAATTGCTCAGTTTTGTTGCCATTCAGTAAAGCGGTGTTCATTTATTATTTTATTTCTTCCCTCTTTACTGCCATTAACGACCCGATGACGCGGTCACATTCAACCGTGCGTGACTTCGAGGGCTTCCCTCAAGTTCACCATTTATTTGTACTCAGCCGAGTGTGTACACAATACAGTACAAGTGCTGTGTGTTCCTAGGCCTGGCGTGATCCTCAATGACTCAGCTTAGAGCCTGCGCACGCACACACACACACGCACGCACACACACCGTGAATCTCTCTTTTGCCCGAGCGAGTGTTTGAGTATCGATCTGGGCGTCTGCTCGTATTTCACAGATAACCGACACGTTTTTGTATTTGTCTTCGTGTTTGTGTAAATGATCAGAAAAATCAGCGTTATCAGGCCGTACAGAAAGATGAACCACGGACCACGATACCGCGCGTCCTGTTGGACCCGTTTGTGGTTTCATGTGCACAAATACTAAGCAGGCGCTGCGTTAGTCTGGTGTCTATAATGTTTACACTCATCCCTCTCTCTCTCTCTCTCTCTCTCTCTCTCTCTCTCTGTCTCGCTCTCTTAATCCTAACTCTCGGCCTGCCTCGTATCACTGAGTTATTAAACACACTTCAAAAGGTTGAAATATTATTCTGGCTCGTGATCAGAGCGTTTCGCTTCGACCCAAGTGACCCCTGTTCCGAATAAGCGAAAACACAAACTGTCATGAGTGCGTGTATGTATGTGTATATATATAAAAAAGACTTTTTGTTACTGTAGAGAGTTTTCTGTGCTAAAAAAAAAGTGTGGTTCGTATCGATAATAAAAGCAATGCCGTGTCAAGTGCTGCTCTAATTATTGCTCATACATGGTGATTGCTCAGTAAACAGCTTGCTTACTGAAGAAGAACTGGCCGGTTTTTGTTCTCCTACACAATTTCCTGTCAACTTTACAGACATATGGGTGGTAAATTCCAGGTGATGATCACTTTTACGAAACGCTCAGACCGTCACGCTGTATGATGCAAACCACATGGAGTCACCTTGTTTTTTTCTTCTCCCCCCCTCTTTCTCCGTTCTGTTTGATGTGACTAAGGTGTATTTGCATGGCTTAGTGATGAACAGTGTTGGATGTACACTGCACGCTTGAGTACTTGGTTTACTTTTTTGATGTAACGCGTTAGGTCCGCCATTTAAGTACTCAGTTATTTTAGTTATATTTTCAAAAATGTAATCCGTTATACAGACAATTTATGCAATCCGTGAGCCAGACAGCAGTCATTCCCAATCCGTGAGTGTGTGTGTGAAAGTCGTCCTACAAGCCCCGCCCCCGCTAACCCACCCCCCCACTCTGTTATTCCTGCTGTTATACCCCTATCTCACCTGTGCGGTTTGACTATGCGAGGACCGACGTGCGGAAAGATGGAAACCTAATCACAGCGCCAGAACTCGCAGTGAATCATATGAACCGTACTTGAGAAACGTGTATGTGAAACCGCGTAGGTGAGATATTGGGGTATTAATGGTTAACAGATTATGGGCCAAACTTCGCGGAGTGATGATGGTAGAATAATTATAAAGGTCTTGAGTAAAACAACATGCGTGAGGAATCGCAAAGGAGTTTTCATTTTCTGCAATGGAAAAGTACTCGAACTAGTTACTTTTATCAGAAAGTAACGCTGTAATGTAACTGATTACTTTCTAAAGACAGTAATTTTGTGATGTAATTAGTTACTGTAAAAAGTAACGTCCCCCAACACTGGTGGTGATGAATGACCAGGTTCCTGTGTTCCTATTAAATTGTCCAGACGAGTGACTAAAAACGGCGCTACGTCTCGGAACTCCCTGCACGCTCCTGCCTCCCGCTGACGCTTCACTTAGGAATGTAGGAAATCTGCCGGGGCGACCGGGCGAGGGCGGAAATGCCGCGTTCTGAGAATAAACACAGATTGGTCTGATGCACCAAAATCCTAATATCTGGTGTGCTGTGTTGTTTTTCTCAGCTGTTACCATTGGTTTGGACAGAGAATGTGGCCATGATGGTTTGTAGTGACCTGTGTGTGTGGTAGTGGCAAAAAAAAAAAAAAGTTCTCTGGCCTCATTCAAACAGAAGTGTGCACTCGTCAGAGGGTTTGCTGGAATACAGAAATAGAAATGTCAGGTAGGAGACATTTTGTTGTGAAGAAAGTGTGTTTTTTTTTTTTTTTTGGCACAGGAATTTCCCCTTAATAGAAATGGCTAGTGGGATCTCCAAAATAAGTGTCTGTCCATTCTTCCCCCCGCCCCTTATTTCCAGTATTTAGTTTCCATTTCATATCGATTCTGCTGATTGACATTCTTATATAGTAGCTGCTGCTACTATTTCTAAAGTGATGCCAAACTTTCCCATGATTAAAGGCAAAAAAAAAAAAGAAACGAAACAAGGGGATGCGAGAGAGACCGTTTGAAGAAAGGGGGGTACCGTGGAATCTGCAAACATGCCGTTCTGGTTAAACATTGATCTGAAGTGTATTGCGTCATGGGAAGGGTGTAAGTGTGTGTGTTTGTGTGCGTGCCCGAGTTTGCATGCAGCGTGGAAAGGGAAGCGAGACAGGCTGTCTGCACTAAAGCAGCGATCCTCAAAGTGTTGCTGCCCCTCGCTGGTTGTTGAACGTAACTGCAGGACGCTCCAGAACTCCTTTCCGTTGTTTCGGCGACCGCGGCTTAACACAACTGTCTTGTTTTTCAGGACCTTCAGATCGTCTACTCCTACCTGCATGGGATGGAAGCGCTGTCCAACCTGAGAGAACACCAGCTCAGGTACAAGTGCACGACACGCGCGTACACACACACACACACACACACGCACGTACACACACACACACAGGTTCAGCATGAGCAGTCAAGACACGGACAAACTCTAACATGCATGTCTTTTTTTTATTTATTTATTTTTTTCAGGTTGATGTGTGAAACAGTTCGCTACGAGCACCATGAAGCCAACGAGGTTCTATACTAGTGAGTACATCCTACGAAGGGTTAAATCAGCCAGCTCATGTTTAGCACATCTGTCTCTCATGCATATACGCTAACATCTGTCCTCATCTGTAGCGGTCGTATCTCCAAGCAGTTAAACATGAACATTTTGCATCAATTATGAATCTGAATTATTACAAGACGTTTATCGTTTACGTTCATCATTTCATCTTTCGAGTAAAGAAGCAAAAGCCGTTGTACGGTCCTCATGCCAGCACACACACACACACACACACACACACACACACAGATAGTTAAACCGTATCTAGACAGTATTAAAACATAACGCCATCATAATTCAGTTCGATTACGTCCTCTTAAGGAGACTAAAATTATCCTTTGAGATTCATTTGCTGTTATTACAGCCATCACTCATCTCACGGCTAAACAGCAGAAGTTCAGCAGTTTCCCTAAAATAAATACAGCTTCAACAGGAAACGATGAGCGAACTTGAGTCTAGTTAGTCATCCCGAGCTTTCACTCCGACACTCAAGTGCATTCACACCACGAACATTTAATGTGAAAGGCTGTTATTGGAAAATAATCAACAGGTTTGTGACACAATTTCTTTAAAATTTATTTGATTTTTCTATTAATTTCACATTTAAGAGATCCAACATACTAAACTTACACTCTGTCTACCCAAATATGAAGAGTAAGACGAATAAACAAAATAAATAAATAACTAAACACTTTTTGTGTACTGTCAGAGCACGTAGCAGGAGGGGTTTAGCCGTTGTTTGCATTACCGTGTTACCATGACTAAGCAAAAAAAAAAAAAAAAAAAGAATTGTCAGAGGCACATTCTATAATGTTTTTTTTTTTATTATTGGTTCTTTCTATGAAATAATAATAATAATAATATTTAGCATTTTTGAGTTCTACAATTTTTGTTAGGGATGCACCGATACCGGTATCGGATATAGGCCTCGATACCACATTTTCTAAAGTACTCGTACTCGTTAAAAGTCCCCCGATACCGGGGACCGATACCATGATCTGAAAAATGTCGATGTTTGAGCAGTGTGTAAGGGGTTAATCACAGGCGCCCAGGCCCCGCCCCCAGCTCAGAGCGAGGCGAGACATGTCAGCCGTGTGGAACTATTTCAAAGTTAATGAAGATGATAAAACAAAGGCGGACTGCAAATTGTGCTCAGCGAAATTGTCCAGAGGAGGCTCAAAAGGTAGCGC
>JAQQZS010000013.1:5522228-5534723 GCA_030068045.1 Platyallabes tihoni | reverse complement strand
TCCAGGTCCCCCGCGACCCTGAACACAGGATTAAGCGGTATAGAAAATGAATGAATGAATGAATAATATAAATGTTTATTTTTTTAAAACCTTTTAAATCCCTTACATTATATTTATAACTTAATATTATATTGGTTTGTATAAATTGGTTGAATGCTATGAAATAGCCTGTGAAGCTGATATGGAAATAAACCCTAATACAAACAAACAAACAAATATTTATTGCATATAGTTATTTATGTTTTCTTCTCCTTCTTCTTTTTTTTTTTTTTAAATTAGTGGACTATTGTGGACACTAGATATTTCAGTGATTGTGTTAAATTTTGGAAAAACCGCATCTTTTAGTCCAAAGTCGGCTCCTGGTTAACTAAGAGGAGAAATTCCTGTAGCCGTCTATTTAAACTCATTTAAAGTTTATATTAAATCAAAGTTAATCTGGAAACTTCTGCTTCAGAAGTTCAGACTTTGCCTTGCTGACTGGAAGGCGGCGAATTGCAACCTATACTTTAATCCTAATAGTCAATAAAGCTGCAGAGGAGCTGCAGTTTTTAAAATTATTATTTGGCAAATAAACAAGGAATTAATAAAGAAAACACTGTTGTATAGTGCCACCATGTGGCTGATTTAGGTCGTCTCTAGTTACAGGGTGGTGTCCTGCGTGTACTGATGACGTCTCATACTGTATCATTCTGCATCGTAGCAGAAACCTTAGGTGCTTTGATCACTAAAATAAATAAAGAAATATTGCAACAACAAAGGATTGCTCTGAGCAACGATTAATTATATCAAGAACAAAAATCTCCTTTATGTGGACGTTTTTGCTATGTTCCACATAAGTCCTGGAGATAAACTCTAAGCTCTGTGTATTTGTGTGATGTAGTTGGACTCCTGGTCAGTGATCCTGAACGGAGCCGTGGAGGTGATGTATCCTGACGGCCAGTGTGAGACTGTAGGGATGGGCGGAAGTTTCGGAGTCTCTCCGTCCATGGATAAAGAGCTGATGGTCGGCGTCATGAGGACCAAAGTAGACGACTGTCAGGTATGTGAAAGGTTTCTTTTAACAAGCATTTTCCCCATTTTTCTAATTTAATTTAAAAAATTTTTATTATTGATTTAATACTTTATTCTTTCTGTGTTGTTTGTGTAGTTTGTGTGTATAGCGCAGCAAGACTACTGCTGCATCCTCAATCAGGTGGAACTGAACACGCAGCGGGTAGAGGAGGAGGGAGAGATCGTAATGGTGAAAGAACACCGAGAGCTCGACCGCACGGGAACACGCAAGGGACACATTGTCGTTAAGGTGACTGAGGACTGATGTTATTTCTTATGCATTTCATTTTAGAGAATAATCTGTGACGTAGAAGATCTCTTTTAGGTCTGCTCTGCTTTTCTAGTTGGATGAGGTGAATTAATGTGCGTTTTTTTAATTTATTTATTTATTTATTTATTTTTTTAAAACCTCGTCCCCTCAGGGCACCCCGGAGCGTCTGATCCAGCACCTAGTGGAGGACCACTCGGTAGTCGACCCAACATACATCGAAGACTTCCTGTTGACCTATCGCACCTTCCTGTCCAGTCCTCTCATGGTGGGCCAAAGACTTTTGGACTGGTTCAATGACCCCAGTTTACGTGACAAGGTCTGTAGGACTGACTGATTGCTTGTGGAGTTAAAATGAGGCTGTACGCATTATTTTACAGTGCCGTTTGTCTCTCAGGTGACACGAGTGGTGCTACTTTGGGTTAACAATCACTTCAGCGACTTTGAGGGAGACCCGGAAATGACGAACTTCCTGGAGGACTTCCAGAATAATCTGGAAAGAGAAGTATGTGCACTAGCCAATTCCACTATGCACTATGCACTGTGTTCTACAAGTATTTTTTTTTTTTTTTATTTCACTCATTCATTTTTTGTTTTTTGTCATGAATCAGAAAATGAGTGGTCAGTTACGATTGCTCAACATCGCATGCGCCGCCAAGGCCAAATCCCGGGTAGTAACCCTCACAAGGTCTTCCCGCGATCTACCCCTCCCCTTCACGCTGATGGGCGGTGCCGAGCGAGGGACGCACCTCTTTATAAGCTCTGTGGACGCAGGCAGCAAGGCGGAGGAGGCGGGGCTCAAGCGCGGAGACCAGGTAAGACGATTTCTATCTTTATCGTGGATAAGACTTAACGAACTACTGGAAACGCTTTCTGACAGTCTTGTAACCGATTTATTTAGATATTGGAGGTGAACGGGCAGACTTTCGAGAACGTACACCTGTCCAAAGCTACAGAAATCCTCCAGAATAACATTCAGCTGTCCATGAGTGTCAAAACCAACCTTCTGGGTGAGTTTATTCACCTTCCACTCGTCTTACACAGAGATGGAGACGATAAGAAATTATGTTTGGGGTACGCACGCAGACACCGTCCTGTTACGAATCTATAATCAATCATTTCATAAGGCGCTTCAGTTTTAACCGCCACAGTTTTTCCCGTCTTTACGGTACTGGTGTAGCAAATTATGAAATATTTGCAGGAAAATCTTTGTGTTTATCAAAAGCTGTAGCTGCATCAGACACAAACAAATGCAACTGAACAAGAAAAAAAAAAGTTTCAATGTGTCACTTCTCAACGTAGTTTGTATCAAAGTCAATAAGTAACAGGATGTTTTTCAAGATTCAAAGAACTTTATTAATCCCAGGGGGAAATTGCTTTGTCTTTGGTTATTCAGTTGCTTTGATTAATTTACCGCGAAGAAAAAAAAAATTAAAAAATAAAATTAAAGAAATAAAAATTTGAAGAAAAATAACAATAAATAGAAGTAAAAATAGAATTAAATATAGCACACATTAGATACATATTGCACTAAAAATAATTAATATTCTGATAATGCGTTTAAAACTGAATGGGGAAAAAAAGTAAAATAACATAAAACAAGCAAAGAAAAAAAGAAGTTATCCACATATATTTCATGATGTTTGAGATTGTGTAAAAATTTTAAGGGTGTCTGAAAACTTTTCTCCAAAAGTAATTATGGAGATGCTGATGTTCTAGACCACTGTTTGAGGAAATTGTCTCTAAGTGAATTTTAGTTAAATACCGCTGCATTTAATACTGTTATCATCACAACTAGAGAAATACTCGATTGAATCGTCTTTCTCAGTCTTTAAGGAGCTGGTGGCCCGAATAGCAGAGGAACGGAAAAATGGGGTTCCTCACCTGCCTAAGATCGTCGATGGGAAGAAAAGCTCCCGCTACTCCGTCCCTGATCTCGGCGTTGATTCCGGGGTCATGTATCAGGAGAAGGTCAGCAAAAAGGCTAAAGCGCACACCATGGGCGGCCGTAACAAACTGATGAAGATCCTGGACAAGACGCGCATTAGCATCCTACCTCAAAAACCATACAGGTACCGGTATTGCTCAACACATCCGCCCGCGTCGTCGCAGTAGTAAAGCTCTCGCATTGAACGATGGGAGTCTGTGTTGTTGTTTTTTACAGTGACCTCGGATTGGGGCAGTCACAGGACGACAGCATCGTGGGTCTGAGGCAGACCAAGCAGGCCCCGCCTACCACCACGATCACTGGAAGCTTGTCGTCTAGCAATCCGGACTTGGCGCAGGGCCAGCAGCGCATCATCGACTACAGCATGCAGCCACCTGGTAAACGACAACGCCTTCCTCACTAATGCACACGGTTGTAGCGCGGACGAGGCCGTGGGCCGCAGATAAACAGCTACTGCTGTTCCCCTTCATGCCTCACTTTTCTTTGCAGTGCTGTCTGTATAGCGTTGGTGTGGGTTGGAAATGGCTTTGCTGAATATGTCTGTGTCACATTCTAACTTTTCCCCACAACCTTCTTCTCGCTCACAGCACCTGGATTCACTCGTGAGTACTCATGCTCTGCCGGGGGTTTTCTCTAGAGATACCTTACAGCTTTTTCTGAGCCGCCTTTTTAGACAACTCTCTCTCTGTAGATTTGCTTTCCTTTCCCTTTACGTTCGATTCTCCTCAACTCTTGTAGCTGTAGTTTCTTGTCAATAAGGGGTTTCCGGTGACGACCTCATAATCAACATACCTGTTTTTGAGTCAGCAGTTGATTTGTCTGTATTATGAATGCATCTTTCCATCTCTACTCTTGTCAGATTTTCTCCGCCCGGCCTACTCCTCCGGTCCTGCTCGCCTCCAGACACCCTGTTCTAACCAATTCTGCAGGATTATGAATGTCTTTAGGCTTTCTTCTCGTCTGTAGTACTCGACTCCATCCGATGCCTGTTTTTTTCCCCAGCTGCTTTTAATCCTGTATCTTGATTTGTTTTGGTCTCCAGTAATTTGGGTTTTAATTCAAACTTTTTTGTCGTTGATTTATAGCTACGTTTGTTCCGACGGATAATGTGCATGTGATTAATGTAATGGCATTGTGGGCCTTGAACTCATAAGCTTTCATTTTGTTCCACACAATGGTTTCAGGCTGACCCAGATAATTAACATCTGCAGCATTTACAGGCCATTTTGCAATATATATTTAAAAAAAAACATTTATACATATAAGGGAGATCTTTATTTGATGAACTTATCTATTTTCAAATATGGGTATTTGCGTTAGGTTAATCTGTGATGTGACTGCACTTCTCATTCAAAATAACTGATGTGAAGTAAAATTACGATTTTACTTCACATCATTACGATTGTAATAGGTAGAGTTTGATGAATATCTGATGAGCAGCCATATACTGATATTCGTCACACAGTTGTACAACAGTTTCACAAAATTAGTTTATTTAACCAGTAACACATTAGACTAAGTAAGTGTGACTGGTGGACCTGGCGATAGATAGTTATTGTAATTAACAGGTGAAAGTGATTTAAAATTCTTACCGGTACTATGTAGCCAAAAGTCGAGGAGAATAAAATATGGCTGTAGTGGACAGTTGTGTAAATCTTGCAAGTTTCATTATATATTCTGCTTTAGGAGATCAACTAAACTTAACTAAAACGGGAAGACAATCCACAACCCTGTCCAGCTTCTTACACGCCAACTAGGGTCATCGATCAAGGGATGGAGAGCGATTTGGGATTCAGCCTCGTGTTAGAAGCTGGTTAGCTTTGTAGCCATAAATAGGAGAACACGGATGGTTCAGAGGCAACTCGCAACGACTTAAGTGTTGTTTAAGACGACATAACGTTATCAGATGTGTGTTTTTTGCTGAAAGTGCTTCTGTGACTGGTTCAGAATGTTGGTTTTGGCAAGTAGCTGCTCTCTCCTCAGCACCGCAGATCGTAGAAACCTACCTTCACCCATGCTGGTGGCTGAAAGTTGGTGTAATTAACTGTTTTCCAGAACAACTGGAACATGGAGTGATGCATATAGTTAAACATCCAACTTTTGTTATCATCTGTTGTCATGGAATGACTCTCGTCCAATCAGATTGGAATCAACATGTAATAAGTAGAAAATGCGAATCAAAAACTGCTCATCAGGTGATCACAGGGAAATATGCACGGCGCAATAATATTCATCTGGTTACATTTATTTATTCTTAGCATAAATTAGATCTATCTAAGGGTGAATTGCTGAGTGCAAATATGTGTATGACCTTTTTCCTCTGCTGAATAATCATTCATATCAATGATTACGGTTAACATGTCACTGGCAAACTGAAACAACGTAAAAGAACAAAGTGAAAGCTTATCCGCTGCATGATGATCGAATCAGGCTGCTTGTTTTTCTTAGTCAAGTTCTGCTTGTCCTTCCACTCACCCCCCACCCCCCCTTTTTCAGAATTACAAGATCAGGTTCTACGGGTGTTCAAGGCGGATCAACAAAGTCGCTACCTGCTGATCAATAGGGACACCACGGCCAGAGAAGCGGCCAATCTGACTGTCCGCGAGTTCGGCCTGACCGCCGGCCCCGATGCTTATTCGCTGTGCGAGGTGTCCGTTACACCAGAGGGCGTCACCAAACAGAGGAGACTTCCAGATCAGCTCAATAAACTGGCTGACAGGATTCAGCTCTGTGCGAGGTGCGCTTCAGCAAATCACATGCTTTAAACTTTAGATTGTTGAACAATTGAATAATATTCCCACCAGTTTAACGTTTTCTGTTCTCCCTTAACGCTAATTGTGTGTGTGTGTGTGTATATATATTTATATCAGGTACTACCTTAAGAGTAACATGGAGACGGAGACGCTGTGCTCGGACGTCGAGGCCCAAGAACTGCAAAGAGAATCTCAGGTTTGTCTGTTATCTCTGAGCTCCACGGAGATAGCCAATCAGCTCTCAGCACGCAACTACATGCTCTTCGCCAGCATCGAGCCCACCGATTACATCTCGGACCTCTTCAAGCTGCATCCCCACCAGCTGCCGGGCAACCTTCGCAACTTCGAAGACCTGGTCAATCAGGAGACGTTCTGGGTCGCCACGGAGATCGTGCGGGAACCCAACCAGACCAAGAGGATGAAGATAATCAAACACTTCATCAAAGTCGCCCTCCATTGTCGGGACTGCAAAAACTTCAACTCCATGTTTGCGATCATCAGGTGATTAATCAGATTGTTCTGGGTTGTCATGACTAACCTCATCTGCAAACAAAAAGTGGCTCAGAGCCGATCCTTGATGCAGAGTATGTTAATACAATTTTGGTATACTGTCCAAATTAAGAATATTATGTTCTATCTTTTACTCTTGTGGTTTAAAAATATACTGTGTACGTTCCAGTGGGCTGAATCTCGCCCCCGTGTCACGTCTCCGCACCACATGGGAGCGTCTACCAGCCAAATACGAGAAGTTGTTGACCGAGCTGCAGGAAGTCTTCGACCCGTCACGTAACATGGCCAAATACCGCAATCTGTTGAACAAGCACAACCTCCAACCGCCAATCATTCCTCTTTTCCCTGTCATAAAGAAAGACCTCACCTTCCTCCACGAGGGTACAATTAAACAACATTTTAACACTTACCTCTTAAGGACTAAAAGAGATTTAACATATCTCTGTCCGGCTTGAAAGAAGTAAGTATGACTCTGTGTGTGTGTCGCAGGGAACGAGTCTAAAGTGGACGGACTTGTCAATTTCGAGAAACTCAGAATGATTGCGCGAGAGATCAGGCACGTGGTTAGGCTGGCGTCTGTCACCATGGATCCAGGGCTGCTCTTCAGGACGAGGTACACACACATGGTTTTTTTTTTTTATTGTTTGTTTGTTTGTTTGTTTTCCCAGCACATGTGACCCTTACACACATTTTCAAGTAGAGAGCTGCATGGGAATGAAGAGCACATGTATTGTTTAAACATAACCATGATGACTAACGGTGTTGGTCATCTTGACTATCGTCATCTTATGACTTTTGAAAGACACCAGCTGTTATTGAGTCGTTCCTCAGCGCTGAAATAAGTCTTAAATAGTCACAAGTATTCACATCCTTTTAAAGTTTTCCACATTTTGTTAGGTTTCACACTCATCTTAAAATTTATTCAAATCCCCCCGCCCCCCGAAATATTTTATTTACTCAAGTATTCACAACTTTGTTGTGACACTTGAAAGCAATTGATCTTTGTTGACAATCCTACTCTAATCAGTGGTCCTTGAAATGCTTCTACAACTTGACAGGAGTCCACCTGACTTCATTGGACATCATTAGGAAAGGCACGAACTTGTCTATGGAGTCTATAGAAGGTCTCACAGTAGGTTGAGTAAAAGCAAATCCATGAGGTTGAGAGAATTATCTGTAGACCCACAAGAAGGATTTTATCAAGACAGATTTGGGATACAAGAAACTCTTTGTCGCATCAAAAGCACTCAAGAGCTACCATCATTCTCAAACGGAAGAGATTTGGAACAAAACTTTCCAGATCCGGCTGTAGGGAATCAAGGGAATGAAGAGCCTCGGTAAGGAAAGGTCACCAAGTACCTAAGGGTCGATATAAATAAGATCTTCATGGAGAAGGGTGAGCCTTATAGAGCTACAACCATCAGTGCAGCTGTCCACTGATCAGGCCAGACAGAAAGCTATTCCTCACTCAAAGGCACATGACAGCTGGTTGGGAGTGTGTCGAAAAGCCACCTGATTGACTCTCAGACCATGCAAAACCAAATCCTCTGGTCTGATGACACAAAGATGAAACTATTATTCTGCTCCTCACCACAGTCAATCACGCATCATGCTGTGGGGATTTTTGTCCAGGACTGGGAGATTAGGGGAAAGTTCATGCTGATGAAATAAAGAGCTATCTTGCGTGATAACCTTCTTCAGAGAGCTCAGGATTTTAGACTGGGATGAAGGTTTATAGTTCAGCCCAAAGCATAACGCCTGATCCTGGACCCTGGAGTTCCTGCAGAACAGCTCCGGGAATGTTCTGGTCAAAAACAAGGAGAAAACTTCCACAAGAAAGGTGTGCTAAGATGAAGCATCATTCACAAACAGACTATCTGCCAAAGGTGCTTTGATCAAGTACTAAATAATGGGTCTGAATGCTCATGTAAATAAGAGATTACTTTTTAATAAATTAATAAAAGACTGCTGATTTTACTTTGTAATTGTTGAGGATTGTGTGACTTGGGTGGAAATTTTGAATCCATTTTAAGACGAGTGTGAAACATTAAAAAAAAAAAAAAAAAAAATCCTTCTGTCGACACCGTACGTTTCACTTGAGACGAGTCCCCCTGTGCAGCACTCGACTTGTCTTCAGGAATAAAATGTGTAATAATCGTTTTTTTTTTTTTTTTGGTGACGTTTCTGCCATGCCGTGTTTGTGTGCTTGATGTCCAAAGCGGGCTCTTCCTGTGGTCTGTGGCCTCTGTTCTGTGGGCTTTTACTGTCTAAGCAACTGTCTGTCTTTCTTGTCTCTCTCTCTCCCCCCTTTTTATGTCTCTTTCCCTCCGTCCTCCTCTTTGGTGTCTTCACGGCTGTGTTTTCAGGAAGAAAAAATGGAGGAGTCTTGGGTAAGTGGGACTGTCGCTCAGCTGGTTTTTTGACGCTGTCTTGACTCTTGACTAACGTCTGTTAACATTTGCTAATGTCGTGCCGTGTGATTAACCTCAACTCACATAGACCTTATATTAACCTTGGTACAAAAGCACAACAGTCTTCTTTTCTCTCCTGTCCACTGCTTCTCACATCATCTTATTCCATACTCTTGTTTTTATTTCCCTCTTTTCTCAGCTGTGCCTCTCTTCTCCCTTCTCTGTTCATGTTGTCTCACTTTCTCTTCTTTATTTAATTTTTTTAAAGCGTTTGTTTCTTTTCCCTTTTATTTCTCTTCTTTGCATGTAGCAGGTAGTAGATCATGTGAGCACATTCGAACACACTACACGTTTTTTTTCCCCCTCATAATGAGCATCATGTCAGTTTTACCGATTGGCGGTTTTTATTCTGTGCGTGTGTGTAGGTCTCTGAGTCAGGTGAGCAGCTCATCGCTGACCGAGGGGACAGTAGGTCCTAGGAGACGAGGCAGACGGAGTTCCTTCCTGAGCGCCAAGAAACTCTATGAGACGGAGCTGATGAGCAGACGAGTGCGGCAATACCTCGACATGCTCTCGCACGAGAGCGACGAAGACGCCTTGCACGCCCTGTCTCTGCAGTGGGAGCCGGCCAACCACACAGGTGAGTCCCTGACACCCAGCGTTATAGACGCATATTAGACGCTGCTATAGGGAGATAGAGATGGATAGATGGATAGATATTTAAAGCACTGTGTTTGTGTCTGTGTGAGAGTTTGCCTCAGAGTTTGTATTTTCTTTAGTGCACAAGAGTGCTGTGGAGAAAAGGCGAGTTGACGCATCTCCGTCAACGCCGAGAAGCCCCACTCCAAAGAATCTCCCCCGAAAGAAGACACTTGGCAAGGAATCCGCACCTTTTGGTTAGAATGCATACACACACACACACGCGCATACACACACACACACACACACACACATCACTCCGGCACTTAGCTCCATAACATTAAAATGTAAAATAATGATTGTGTAAGCAAACAAAAACAAGCTGTGTGTGTGTGTGATTAGGTGCACATTCTCCTGGGTCACACCACGCAGAAGAGGGACAGAGAAGACCGCAGGAAGACACCCAATCAAATGCTTCTTCCGTCCGTTCGTCCCCGCCCACTTTCCCAGCCAACTCGTCCAGAAAGGGTACGATCCCTGATTAACTCATGACCCGTTTTCTCATGAGTCTTGGACATGATTTTTTAAATTTCTGAAATTTTCAATGTTCCACCAGGACCTGATCAGCTGAGTCTTCTGAGTTCCTCATCATCTGACCTTGTCATGACGGACGATCACATCATCCACGCCCACACGCACGCTCCCTCTCACACGCGCACGTTCACGCAGACTCCGAACACGCACCGGCCCGAGCTGGACCAGATCAGTCTCGGGTAAATGAATAATTAAAAATTTTTTTTTAAAATAGTTGTTGCTATGGAAACATATTAGGATGAATTCAATTCAATTTTATTTGTATAGCGTTTGTAACAATTGTCATTGTCGCAAAGCAGCTTTACACAATCAAGAATTATTTAAGTTTGTATGGAGTGTGAATGTGTATGAATCAGAATGATCAGATGAGGTGAGCAAGCCGAGGGTGTCAGTGGCAAGGAAAAACTCTCTGAGATGATAATGGGAAGAAACCTTGAGAGGAACCAGACTCAACAGGGAGCCCATCCTCATTTGGGTGAAACAGAAAGCAGGAATTGATCTGCATTCATACTGTGTGTGTTACTGTAGGTGGCAGGCAGTTCAGTATAACAGTTGATGTTGATTGATGTTAATCAACGAATGAATTAAACCCTGCACTAGTTTTGCTGCTGTTATAGAACATTTCGACCAATCAGAAGCAAGAATTCAAAACAATGCTGTGGAATGACACCATATAAAAACTGATGAGACTAATTCATTTGCATAAATTCTCTCTCTGTCAGATCTTATTCACTGACCCAGGACCAGTGTGACCGCGCCTCGTTGGATGCCGCTGACAGTGGGCGGGGCAGCTGGACCTCCTGCTCCAGCGGCTCCCACGACAACATCCAGAGCATCCCTCAGCGTATCGGCTGCTACGACAGCCGCAGCTGGGAGACGCTAACAGAGGGGCCGGGTATGGGGCGGAGCCAGTCAGCCACACCCCTCGGCTACTGGGTGGACGAATCGGAAGGTGACACCGGCACGATCAAGCGGCGCGGGGGGAAGGACGAGGTCCCGAATGTGCAGAAGAGCACCATGAACCGAGGGGGAGGGCGTTTCCGAGAGCCTCCGCCCACCCCGCCCGGATACACCGCTCTGTCGTTGGCCGAAGTCGACGAGCTCGCCCATAACCCCGTCCACGGTCACACTCATGGGCGACGCCCACCCGACTACAACGCGGCCCTGCAAAGGTCACGCCTCATTAAGAGGTCGTTGGATTTAGAACCTCCCCCGCAGCCACGCCCACCCACCCGCATGCACGGATACACCCACTGTCCTACGCCGCGCCGACCGCCATGCGACGGTGAGGATTGTATTAAGTTTGATTGTAAATTTTAATCCATTTGGGGGTAAAATAAATAAACAATACTTTTTATTTTGTTCGATCCTGTTTGCAGAAAATGAACAGATATCTGCGGTCTGAGCAGTCAGCGCACGCTTCATCTTCATCCTTCTGCTCCGAAAAACTGTATACAAATCCTGCAAGACACAAAGCATCTTGAAAACCAAACCGTCTTGTCTCGGCTCTCTGCTCCTGCTGTCCTCTGCCTGGTTCCCATGGCTGTCAATCAAATCCCAAAGTAGGCAGGAACAGATACTGTGGTGAAGAGTGACGAGGGACTCGCCATGCGCCATAGCACATTTTTAATTTTTCTCTTTTAAATCGCTCTTGGTTTTGAAATCACTGTGAGAACCACGATAAACATGTTTTGGCACTTTGAAGAAAAGACAATGAAGGAGAAAACAGAGCTGGAGCAATAATGTAATGTTACACGGACGCTGATTTTTATAGTTCTTTTTTCATTTAAACAGTGTTATTTTAATTGTTGTCTGAAGTCTAGATTGTTTGTTTTGTATGTGTGTGGCATGCAAGCATACTTGAATCAGAATGTAAGCGTCTGTCTGTGTATGTGTGAAAGCGTGAGAGAGTGAGAAAAAGCTGCCCATGATAGACCTCAGAAACAACTGTTCTCATCAGTATTCAGTCGCTCTTCTTACTCTTTGTGATTTCAATCGTGTCCGTTCTGTTTGATCTCTCACACTGATTTCCAAATGCACTCACGAGCATTTTTTATTGTTTTAATCCATTTCAATCATGTTCTGTTTTTATTATTGAATCAAGTTTCATTCCTCTCTTTGCCAGTCCGGTGGCATTAGGCACAAAATTCTAACCTGTTGCACAGATGGAGAAAGTGTAAAAAAAAAAAAAAAAACTTGCATTACTACTTCTTATTAAATACCTATTACATAGCTACCTTTTTTTTAACATCGGTCATAATTATATATATATATATATATATATATATATATATATATATAATATGAATCATATGTCCACAT
>JAQQZS010000013.1:5480488-5498267 GCA_030068045.1 Platyallabes tihoni | reverse complement strand
GATCAGAAACATTTTGTGTGACAAACATGCAAAAGAATAAGAAATCAGGAGGGGGCAAATAGTTTTTCACACCACTGCATGTGTATGTACAAAGGTACCCCTCACATTTCAGCAACTACTTTATTATATGTATATATGTATATTATATGTAAGGACAATACTATAGAAATGAAACTTGGATCTACTTTAGAGTAGTCAGTGTGCAGCTCGTATAGCAGTACAGATTTACTGTCCTCTAACAATAACTCAACATGCAGACTTTATTGTCTAAATAACTGGTAATGGAAATGAGTACACCCTAAGTGAACATGTCAAAACTGTGTCAAAAATGTATTTGGACACAGCATCCACAAGTGCTCGATAAGGTTCAGGTCTGGAGACATACTGTACTCGGCCACTGACGAACACATGGACATGTGGCTTTGCATGGTTAAAGATGTACAGCTGTTATCACTTAGGGTGTACTCACTTTCGTTGCAAGCTATTTTGACAATAATGTCTGTATTTTCAAAGGACAGGTTTGATTACTTTCCTATAAAGGCATGTCTTTTATTCCTCTGACACCATGGCACTTTTTTAATGATTTTCATTCATTAAAGAAAGACTATATTTTAATAAATAGTTGTTACTTTGGCACCCATAGTTAAAAAAAAATATATATATATATATATATATATATATATACACACATACATACATATATAATTTCAGCATGGAGAAGAACGGCACGGCTGACATCTTGTTCTCGGCGTACCTCGCCGTAGAGTTTGTGGACTCGATGCTACCTCAAAACCCGCTGCAGGAGCCCGTGAGGCAGGCGTGGGACCACATGCTCCAGAACTACAGCAAGTTCCAGATCGCCACATGGGGCTCGCTCATCGTGCACGAATTGGTCTACTTCCTGTTCTGTCTACCAGGCTTCATGTTCCAGTTCATACCGTTCATGCAGAGATACAAGATTCAACAGGTGGGTGGAAATTAACTCTCTCTCTCTCTCTCTCTCTCTCTCTGTCTTCATCAACAATAGCTGATCACAAGCATGTATGAGCTCATGCATGCTAAAGAAGGCAGATAGATCTTGATGTGAGCACAAGACAAGATAAAATTTTTAAAGAAAAAGTGTTAACTTCTCGCCTGTCTGAGCAATCTGATCTTTAACTTGTCCTTGTGTTTCGTACAGACGTGCACATGTGATGTTCAATCAGATTGGATTTAGTCAATGGTCTTTGTGTGTGTTTTAGGATAAACCAGAGACATGGGAGAGACAGTGGAAGTGCTTCAAGGTGCTGATCTTCAATCACTTCTGCATCCAGCTTCCTCTCATCTGCGGCACATACTACTTCACAGAGTTCTTTAGCATCCCTTACAACTGGGAATCCATGCCCCGCTGGTAAGATACTGTAACATGTTAAATGTGTATGCGGCTTCTTATTTTTTAAATCATAGGACAACAGAATGAAAAATAAAAATTGTCTTTCCAGTAACCCCGGTTGTGTCTTGCTTCTCCCTCAGGCCGTACCTCTTAGCTCAGTGCTTCGGCTGTGCAGTGATCGAGGACACGTGGCACTATTTCCTGCACCGGGCTCTCCATCACAGACGAATCTACAAATACATCCACAAAGTTCACCATGATTTCACTGTGAGTGAAAAAAACAAGCCAAATCATTGCATTGGATTGAATTTCAAGTAATGCTGTCTTGTGTACCCGTGTGTGTGTGTGTGTGTTTAGGCTCCATTCGGGATGCAGGCGGAGTATGCGCACCCGTTGGAGACGGTGATCCTCGGAGCCGGCTTCTTCATCGGGATCATGGTGTTCTGTAATCACGTGTCGCTCTTATGGGCCTGGGTCACCCTCCGTCTCCTGGAGACCATCGACGTCCACAGGTACACAAACACTCATTTTATGCTAACTATACGGCTTTAAGTAGTTGATAGTCGTAACGCATTCCTGTACATGTTTTTTCCGTCCAGCGGATATGACATCCCTCTGAATCCGCTGCACGCCATCCCGTTCTACGCCGGCGCACGCTTCCATGACTTTCACCACATGAACTTTGTAGGTAACTACGGCTCCACCTTCACCTGGTGGGACAAGTTGTTCAACACCGACGACCAGTACAACAGCTACATGCAGAAACAGAGTCAAAAGAAAACCGAGTAGCATGCACACTCACAACTCTCACTCATGTGTTTCACACTGGACTGAACAGACGTCAGTGCATCAACACCAGCATCGTCTACTCAATTCACCTCAATGTGCCTTTGGATCATATATATTTCCGTGATCTAAGGAAAAGTGAATGTATAAGTGAATCCGTCACTATACAATGATGATGCTGTCATTCCTGAAAGCACTTTGGATAAAAAGGTTTTGTCTTTTCCTGCTGTTTTTTTGTTTTGTTTTGTTTTTATGATAATTATATTATATACTTTTCCATATGCATCAGAATATCGAATGTGTTATGCAATATATTATAATGTGCCTGAACGAAAGACCAAATAAACTGTAAAATCACCTTTTATGTCATTTTGTCACGTTGCATGACCGGATAAACATTGCCTGGTCTTTTTCCGATCTTCATCTGTCCACTTTCACACTGTTATAGCGGTATACTCCAGGTTCCTGGTTTAGAGGAGTGGAACCGTATGCTCTTACAGTATAAGTCGTCCAACTCATGGTAGGAAATGTTATGCATTCTGAGATGCTTTTCTGCTTACAGTGGTTGTAAAGAATGATTATTTCAGTTAATATAACAAACCTTCAGAATTGAAAATGGTGCCAAAATGAAATCATATATTTATTATTTTACTGATTACTAAGATTTTGTTCTACAACATTTCCAGTGAAATATAATGAAGGACACTTGACTGTACGTAAAAGTTGAACACAGTGAACAAGGTCACAAGATTTCATTGATATTTCATGTGAAAATGATCCCTCATTCTCCCAGAACCAAGGTTTCACAATTTAAGTCCATAGATGTGATAACCTGGTCATTCAGTATATTTAGGTCGTCAGTTGACTTCATTTTACTGCCACTTAACATTGCTGAGGCTAGACCTGACCAGCTGAAGTAACCTCAGATCATAACACACATAGCAAACGGATTTAGGAAAAGAAGATAAATTAATAAGGCACAGTTGCGTTTAGAAGTTTACTTACAATTAACATGGATGTCATGCCAATATTGGGCTTTTGATGACTTCTTTAAACTGGTGAAGAATGTCGAAGATCTTTAATAGAAGAAGTCCTTAAGCATTTGGAGCACAAGGTTTAGTTTATTCTGGAATCAACACAGGGTCATACATTATTCATTCAGTGGTTCTGAATGTCTTGAAACATCCCAGCCCAGGGCCTCTCAGCTTCATGTTAGTGATGATGATTGACTACAGCTGGTAGCTTCTCTGTGCAACAAAAAAAGGATTCGTTTGACAGCACACATTGGATAGACCAACACACAGTACAATGAGAAACTTAAAGGAGCTTAGTGCAGATTTGAGAAAAAGGATGGTGGATGCAGATGGTAGACACAAGTTAAGAATGTCTTAAGAAATCTAGAGCTGTTTCTAAACATCCTGAGATTCCAAGATCAGTTCAAACAGTTATACAGTTTACTGGAATGAGTATCCACTTTGCCACACTTCTGGAAAAGGATCCAAACTGTCACCCTTAGCTAAGAGGAAATTGGTTCTGATGCTCAGGAACAATCCAGGAGCCACCAAATCACTGGCGTGTCATGAACTGGAGGATGCTGGAACACTACTGTCACTGTCAAGCCAGTTTCCATGGATTGAAAGACTCCCATTTAAGTAAAAAGCCCCTGCTCCAAAATCTACATATTCAAGCTCACCTAAAGTTTGCACCTGACCACATGGATAAAGAAAAGGCTTCTAGAGGAAAGATTTGACCAGAGAAGTATTTTGGAGGAGTAAACATGAGGCAAGAGCACTGTGGCAGCTGTTTAGCATGGTGGTGGTGGGGGCATATTGCTTTGGGGATTTTTTGGTACCAGTGGAACTGATGCATTATAGACAGCAGATGAAATAGCGAATAAGATTCTTCAGTAAAACCATAAATCAACAGCTATATGGATGATGCTTGGGCAAAATTTAGTGTTTCAACAGAACAATCACTCAAAACAGATTAAGCTATTGACAATGTGAGGACTGTGCTTAAAATCTATGATAGAAACCAACACATTTGCTTGAACAATATATCCAGTTGGTTGAATATCCAACCAGAATTCTGGCAGAAGCGTGTTGATGGTTACCACAATGGGGCTGTTAAAGGTGATACTAAAGGACAATCAACCACATATGAACCTCTGGCTTACTTTTGCTATTTGCTTTTGAGATACTCAATGTCTAGTCTGCTTTATTCTATATACAGGGTTGCAACGGGCCTGGAGCCTAACCCAGGATACTTAGAGCATGAGACGGGGTACACCCTGTACATGGGTGCCAATCCATCGTAGGGCACACACACATACACACTCATTTACACACTATGGGCAATTTGGCAACGCCAATTAACCTAATCTGCATGTCTTTGGACTGTGGGGGGAAACCAGAGTTCCCGAAGGAAACCCACAATGTTGATCTTGTGTTGATCAGACATCCCCAAATAATTTAACCTTTGTTCTACAGAAAACAGCAAATTATTTAAAATGCAATGTGAAAGAATCGATGATTAGAGAAATCATCAAGCTGAGAAATAATTAATAACCTCACTATCCAGTGTAACCCACAAGAGGACGGGTTCCAATTTTTTTCTATCTGATTATTCCACGTTATTTCTGAGTTTGTTTCTTTCCATAGTCTCTTTTTTTTGCCAAAACTTATTTCATGCTGACTATAAAGTGCTAAGTATAAATGCTGAGCACGTCAAAATTATTTTAAAAAAATGTCCTGTAGTCTGCGAAAATGCATGGCCTTTCTTTCCCTCGCATCTGTGCACAATTATGACGAAGGCGCGCCCCCTGCTGGCGCGTGCTTCTGGTAGCACGAGCGTGTGCGTGCGTGCGTGCGTGCGCGAGTTATGTGCGATTGCACCGGTCCTCATTAAACAGGTAGCTGCGGAGTGCGCACGCGCCATCATCATCATCACGTCAAAGCTTTGCGGTTTCATACGGGACACGAAGCAGCACTGAAGGAGGGAGAGAGAAAGAGAGAGAAAGAGGAGGGATCTGAAGAGATCACAAGAGGCGGACTCGCGGAGAAGGAAGGCTTAAACGCGGAGTAAAGAGACGCGGAGCAGCGATGAAAGCGGCGGGATTGTGCATGGAGGCGCTCGCGCCGCTGATGGTGGTGATGGCGCTGCTTTCGGCGTCGAGCGCGCGCGCGGCGGCGCCGGTGATGGACGCCGGAGACATCTCGTTCGAGTATCACCGCTATGAGGAGATGCGCAAAGCACTGGTGTCCGTGTGGCTGCAGTGTCCGTCCATAGCGCGCATCTACACCGTGGGAGAGAGCTTCGAGGGGCGCGAGCTGCTCGTGCTGGAGATGAGCGACAACCCGGGTGTCCACGAGCCTGGTCAGTTGGCCTCTTCTAACAGCACGCGCAAATTTTATGACGTCATATAACCTCGTTCAATTAAGCGGAACACTAAGGTGTGGTGATGAAACGGTGTTTACGGTGCTTCACGTTCATAATCTGATCTGCTCAATAATTAATGATTATTCCTAATAATTCTAATCGATCAGTATTAAAGATATTAAACATGGAGTATATACACTGAAGATCAGATATAGTCGAGCAGGTGCGCAGGAAGTATGCATACTGTATGTCTCTCTGTTATCAGTCTTGGCCTAAATACAATCTCCTGTCCTATATTTTTCATTCTCTAGTACACCGATAATCAGTGCACTGCGGGTTGATGCGCCATTTTGGAAGCTTGGTCAATGATAAGCTCTTAATTTATCACGGAAATCACAGACTTATCTGTCTTTATAAGGGTTATACAATGAGCAAATGCTTATGAAAAATCAGTAATCAGTGACGTGCATGTTTTTAGTCAATGCTAGATGTAGATGCTGTGTTTAATTAAAAATGTAAGATAAAAAGAACAAACCATTTTACATTATAATTATAGTAAAGAATGCATTCAGCATTATTTTGGACAGATCAGAGTAAAATATTACATCATGCTGTATTAAATTGTGTTATGCGGATTAAGACTGAATTGAAGATATGTTCCAATATATACAAAAATATACACTTATATTTTTTCTATGTTTATAACTCATAATGATTTTGTGGCTTGAATGCGGCATTTATTTAAATATTTTAGCTTTAGCTTTATTACTTTCTCTTTATTCGTTTTTATAACATGACTATTTATAGCCTACACTGGTGCGCGCGCGCGTGTGTGTGAATAAGGAGAGACTCTCACCCTGATGTTGTGACTGTTTCTTAAATAGCACTATCAGTTCTACATGCTTCTGTTTGTGTGTGTGTGTGTGTGTGTGAGAGTCACTAAGGCTTTTTTATTGCTACCAGATGAGTTTCCACTTGCCTCCCCCGCCCCGTTGCCATGGGCAACTCACGGCTCCCAGCAGCGGCGCACGCGCACTCCATCACTACACGAAACCCCCTTCTTGCTCAATAACACTTAAGAGGGGTGGGGGGGGACGTCAAACAACGCCTTCGGTGCTCCATATAACATCGTACACGTCTGACACGGGGGATTTAAATATCCACCGTTAAGGGGGGAAGCAGGAAGAGCCGTTCGTTGCCTTGGAGATTTATCGGATTGGAGTGATGAGCCGCGCGCGCTTCCGTGTCGCGAGATGCAGCACGAAGTAGAATTAGCACGCGCACCATCTGGTCCTGTTTTTTAGATCCCACGCGCACAGCCCGGGCTACTGCCCAACCCAATGACCTTGCCAAAAAAGCAGCTCCCAGTCCCCTGTGCTACCTCACATGTCCACATGGGTTTGTCCTAGTTTGCATGACTTTAGTTTGCATAGTCTTTTCTTATCCTTTTTACACTTTCATAGCTGACAGTTATTGTGCTGTAATAATCAATAAAATGGCTTGGTGAAGGCTTTGGACTGTTTTTTTTTTTTTCAAAGCCCAGCACCACCAGGTTGTTGAGCCCTTAACCCTCACCTGCTCCTACACTATATGGACAAACCTGTTAAATATTGAATTTAGATGTTTCAATCTGGCCACTTTTCCCCAGTAAAGGGCAATCTTAATGTTTCAGCATACCAAGACATCTTGGACAATGCTGTGGTTCCAACTTTGTGGCAACAGGCAGGGGAACACATTTTCTATCCATCAAGACTGTGCCCCATCTGCACAAAGCAAGGACTATAAAGACTTTAAAAATGGTTTGATGAGTTCGGTGTGGAAGAACTTGACAGAGCCTTGACTACAACCCCATTGAGCACCTTTGGAATTAACTGGAACGGAGATTGTGAGCCAGGCCTTCTCGTTCAACATCAAAGTTGGATCTCATAAATGCTCTACAGAATGAATGGGCACAAAGTTCCACAGAAATACTACAAAATATTGTGGACAGCCTTTCAAGAAGAGTGGAAGCTGTTATAGCTGTAAAGGGTGGACCAACTCCATATTGAAGTATATGTATTTGGGTACAATGTCATTGCAGGTTTGGCCAAATACTTCTGTCCATATAGTGTATCTCCATCCATCCATCCATCCATCCATCTAGGAACCTCTGTAGTTCAACTAGGGATCGTGGAGGCCAATGGGGGGACCATTGTAGTTATTCCCATTTGTATGATCGTGGTAGGACCTCCGGTCAATATTCACACACTCATTTACACACTATGGTCAATTTGGAAATGCCAGTTAGCCTAATCTGCATGTCTTTAGACTGTGGGGGGGAAACCAGAGAACCTGGAGGAAACCCACCAAGCACAGAGAGAACATGCAAACTCCATGCACACAGACACAAAATTAAAGTCACCCTAAAATTCCCTCTGCACAAACCCACACAAATTCACTAAATGTAACAGACATTTTACTATATGTATATATAACATATGGTAAAAAGTCTGAATATTCTGAATAGCATGAGCTATTTATGGGAGACTTAAAAATTAAAGCAACTTTAAAGCAACTGTTAAATGATTCTTGGCAAATGGTAAAGTAAAATACTTTTTTCATTATATCAGCTCCCTCAAGATAGACAATACCTAAAGACAGTCATCCATTAATCTATCCTAGTTCTTCCTCATGCTTCACATTGTTTTTCCACATGTGAAGAGAAAGCATCATTCATATTGTCCTTCATTATTCCACCTTCAATAACAAATAGCCAGAGATCATACTGTAATCCACCCAAAGACATCAATTTAACTTCAGTTTAGCCTTTTTCAGTGTGCTGAAAAAGTTTAATAAAAAAATAAAGCATTTTTCAACTGGAACTGTGGCGGTGGATAGGGTGTAATTAATTTTCCTAATTATGAGTAATTAAGCAATACAGGCCAAACCTTCAGTTCTGCCCTTTCATGATATAACCAGTGAAAGTCATATCATATATAATTTTGTATAATATATATATCATATCATAATATACAGGTCAAGAATTATTTGCACCCTTGGTTCAAACCCCACCAGCAAGTTGCCTCTGTTGGGCTATTGAGCAAGGCCCTCAACTCTCAATTACTCACTTATTATATAATAAAATAAAAATGTATGTCGCTCTGGATAAAGGCATCTGCCAAAAAATGTGAATGTTGTTGCTATAAATATTGACAGCTACATACCTGAAGATGCCCATGCCTACTGTTAAAAATGTCACAGGACAAAGTGTAATGAACCTGTCTGGGAGAGTGTATTTTGCGCCTGCATGCAAAGTGAGGAGTTTCGAGAGGCAAGTCTATAATCAGGCGCTACCTCCGTACCACGATGCCAACAACAAAACAGATAGCCTTTTCTTTTTTTCCACAAATGTAAACGCCAGGACTTGGTTCTGTGGTCCAACGGGGCATAAATAGAGCTGTTGAGCCACAAACACCCGAGGCGGGATTGGTGTAAAAAAGAGGGATGGTTACGCAGAACCACAGTTAAGTATGGCAGAGGACCGCTCAGACGTCTACGAACGTCAATTAGTCAAGCTATTTACTTAAATGCCTGAATGGCCTATTTTGAAACAAATTGAGACGAGGAAACTTGAAAAGAGAGTGTGTGTTGGGGTGAGTGAACTAGCAGGCGATGTCTTCCTGTCAGCATACAGTTATTAATAATAAATCAGACGTTTGCCACATCTGCTTCTCTACTAAAGACAGCGTGTGTTTTTACCTCCTGGTTGGGACTGAATGTCCAGATGATCTTTTTAACAAAAAGTGAACAGTCTGGTTGATTTAGATACAAACATAGCATTAATTATTTGCCAGAATATGTACGTTGCTTTTATTCATCAAGGGAGCATTTTTTGAATGGAATGATAATATTGCTCAGTTGTCAGATGCAAAGACTGTATGACCTTGATAGATCAGGGATGTTTAACTACCGAAAAGTTAAAATCCATGTTAATTGTATAGAAAGAAACCATTAATTTAACAAAGGCTAAGGAGTGGCTAATGCTAGGCATAAGTTGTACCGCGTCTTAGCTTAGAAATTTAGACTTGGTTTGTCTTGTTTCCACTGTGACTATGCAATCTTAACTTCAATAAAATGACTACTCATTGGCTAAGAATTAGCTAGATAAGTCGATTAGCCTTAGCATGTCCTTAGCATACCTCCCAGTTAATTAGCAACAGAATTTACTTATGTAATATATTTCTATGTTGAAAATAAGATTTTACAAGCTCAATTTAAAAGCAGCAGCAAATAATTTTTTTTTGCTAACTAATCCTGGCTAAGGCGCTAACCGAATAAGCTGAGGTAATAATGCGGACAAATCGGTTTTAAAAACATTTAAAATGTTTACCAATTTGTTCAAATGTCTCCAAATTTAAAAAAAATTAACCCTTAAATTATACTCATTAAACTAATGCTAGCTTTTTCATGTAATTTGCTCCACTGAATCTTTTTTTTTCTACAATGACGAGAGCTGAACAATGCAGATCAGTGAGTTAGTGGCTTGCTAACTCAATACAGTTAACACAGTCATGCTAACTGCGAGATGTTAACCTTAAATTTGTGTGGATTTTATTCCTCCTCAGTAGAGGTGGAAGGTAAACTAAGTACTGTACATTTACTAAGTTACTTTACTTAAGTACAGTTTTTACATACAGTACTGTTTTACTTATAGTACTGTGCAAAATTCTTGGGCACATACAAAAATATGACATAAGGAAAAGATAGTTTTAAAAACATTTCGGCATGAAATAAACTTCTATAAAGAGCAAGAAAGAGTAATAAAATAAACCGTCAATATTTGGAGTGAAAACTCATTGCTTATAATCAGGAGCTTTAGACACAGATTTGTGGAGTTTTATAAGTAAAACAGCTGTTAGGTTTTATTGAGCTTGCTGGAGAATATGAGTTCTTCTGGTAACTTTGTCACACTCGCTCCTTTCTATTTTTATGCAAATCCCAGGAGTGTAATGTTATTTATTTATGAATTTTTAAGTTATATATGGAAATACTGAATGATTTTGTACATAATTATGCAGACATGATAAACATGTATAACAAAATTGGTACAGCATATAATATGGTGCCTAAGACTTTTGCACAGTACTGTATATATTGCTTGATTGCTCTTAGTGGATACCTTTTACTTTTACATTCACTACAATGTACAACAAATATTCTATATATACATTTTGCTTAACTAGATTAGTGCATAGTGCTGTGTTACATAACCACAGCGTGTGGTATTTGAAGCGGTAATATGGCTACCTGCTGACCAGTATATGTAATTGCTTGATTTGCCTTCCCCTCTGTGAAACGCTCAAACTTGTAGCAGGTGTTTGAATTCAGGAGAGAGAGAGACTCTTTTACTCTGAGTTTAAGGTTACAGTGAGCTAATACAAGCTCAATAATTTTGATACACAATATCAGTGGACTACACACCAAGCTACACATCTTCAATGCTGCCACCAGGTTAACGTTATCTCAGCCTGTTAAGTGAGTATGGAGTCTTCCCCAGTAAACGTATGCCCTTTGTTCAGCTTTGTTGCTAAGTGTTCTGTGACAAAAAAAAAAAGAGTCTGAGCTACAGTGACAAAGATGAGAAGAAGAAGCGAAGGTGATAAACCACGGCGTACTGATTGCAAATGGCACTAATGCCAGGTTTCCGAGTGAACACCACTGCCTGTTTCCATAATGACTCAGCACTTGTGTGTGCGTTCTTATCTTGAGGAAAATGCCACCTTTTGTCACGGTACCCATAGAAACCAGGTCACCGTTGACGTCTTTTTATATTGGATGTCTGCTTAAAATCTGTCACTGTGTTGATTTAGGCACGGAGAAGCAAGTGTCAGAGTCCGGTTTATTTAACGAACGTACGCTCAGATGGATTGAAGGATGAATAAACAACCAGGTGGAAAGACTAACAGCGAGCACTAGCTGTATCATTTCTGAGATTGATATCAACCTCCATCTGGTCTCCGTCTCCTCTCAAACTGTAGATCAATAAAAGTCCAAATGTTAGAGAGTGAAGGAGTGTGAGGAGAAAAAACCAAAAGAGATTTTTCATCGTTATACAACTAGATTCTTTTCTCTCTCTCTCTCTCTCTCTCTCTTTCTGGTTCAGGCTAAGAAGAGATTAATCTGCCTCCCTGTTCCATCCCTTTCTCCAGTTTTCCTTTCAGCCCCTGTTAGTTTAAGATCGGTCCATATTTCATCTTTTGTTCCACAGTGTGTTTATATGAATGAGGGAGTGAGTGTCATGTGTTTTTCATCATCAGATCTTTAAGCGAATGAATGGACTTGACAGGGCTCATAGCCAGAAGGAGAGAAAGAAGCCAGAAAGTGCGCAAAACCCTCCACAATGGCGCTGTTTATTTCATGGCAGTCAGAAGAATAGTAGTACCAATTTAAAAATAGCAACTTTCGACTTGAGCTTGGTTCCATGACGCAAGTCCTAGTGTTGTTTTTCCTCAGAACACATCGTAGTGCCGCAGGACACAAAGCTGCATCCATTTCGTGATTTACGGTGCGTGTGTAAAACGGTCCGTGCTATTGTTTATACGCCGGAGTTCACGTAAAGAACCGCTCTGGAAAGCGATGAACGCATCATTACACACAACATTGAAATGGAGTAGTTAAACAGTCCCAGATGCTACGACAGAGGATAATGTGGCCATAAAGGTGTGTGCGTGTATGTGTGTGTGTGTGTTGGGGGGTTAAGGAGTGCTTTCAGAGCTCTGCTAATGACTTTGGCAGATGTTGCTTTTCTGAGGTTTTTTTTTTTTCCCTCATAGTGAGAGTATCCTGGTTTCACCTTCTTTCATGTGATTGAGGGAGAAAGAGGTTTCCCCTTCGTGTGGCTTTCATTCGATCCTTAACATTAAAAGACTATATATATATATATATATATATATATATATATGAGTTGTAACTGTAGATTGTATTAGAACTACTGTATTGTTAATGTATTTGAACTACTGTTTTGATATATACACGGTTTAGATGGTAATGTTATAAAAATAACATTTCCACAATGTTCTGAGAACATTTCATGTATTAATGGTTCGTATCATTTTGCTCATGCAATGTTCCTAGCTAAAAACTAACCTTATAAAAAGATTAGTCTGTGCATTCCTACTAATGAAACCCTGACCTTCTTATGTGCGGTTTATGAAACTGGGAACCCTTGGGTAATTTCCAGCTCGGCATCTCCTGCTTCCCAAATGAGTGCGTTCACACTGACTTGAACACTCGCTGTAAGCGCTGTACAAAAACGGTTTTGTTAATGCTTAAATTTCTTTCTTTTTAAAGTGCATGTGGTAGTTTGAATGAATAAAAAACTAAACCAAACAGAAAGTCAGTTTACATTTCAGTTATCAAACTATCACCCATGATTTAATGATTTTAAATATAGAAACTGCAAAAAATGCTCAAAAACCTTAAATCACACAATTATTTCTCCTCACTGTGTGTAAGAGCCATATTTCATTTTTATGATTCTGTTGTTAAATTTTATTAGTTAAGCATTTAGTTATGATAATCGTAAGTTGTTCTGTGACGTCATTCCATAATTGCGTAGTTGCATGACTGTTATGCACGGTAGAAGTCAGTTAAGATACGGAAGTTGCGGAGAACACAAGCTTTTGACCGTAATCTACAAGATACAGCAAATAAGTTGTTGTAACCGTAAGAAAACCGCAAGAAAACCGTAATCTAGAATAGCAAACAAGTTGCAAATAAGATACAGCAAACAAGTCGTTGTAACCATAGTGGATTTACGCAAGAAAACTGTACGAAGTGTTGAACCTTTGATGCTGAAAATAAAACAAGAGACAAAGAATTCATGGACGTCCGAGTCGTGAGTAACCGAATGCAATAAGAAAGATACGCATCAGAACTTGTGGAATAACATGCCCATACACTGTGAATGCCGCCATGTTGACGTTGCAGTGACGTAACGGAATCAGATCTTATTATCACATTTAACACTTAAGCCTTAAAACCTAAAAAGTTCCGGTTCTTTTTGATCAGTGTGAACACAATCATTCCATGCTCTGCAACCGTGCCCGAGTCTGCTTGAAGAGGTGGTCTCAGGAACGATACACTGAGTATACTGGGAATGGAAGTAGATCGCTGTTTAGATGCTACGTCATCAGTGCCGTCAGTCTTCTCTGAAATCTCCAATCTCATCCTATAACCTACAGCTGAAGTAGGAAGGTTTTTTTTTCAGAATATCGATAATATTAGGCGGAGCGTGATGGTTTACTTCCTTGTTCAGTTCTTCTCGTTTTTAATGGCGGCTTACAAATCAAGTATATACATACTGTACTGCCACCTGCTGTATTCGAGAGTGTAAATAAGCAATCGTACCCGAGAACGGAGAACAAAAAACAATGTAAACGCTGACCAGTAGGTGGAGTCAGGAGAAGAAGCCTGAGCTCTCGACAAACTACAGAGCCGTTTAAATGCATCTTTACTACTTTGAAGTCGGAAATTCAACATGGACTTGAATGCAGCATAAGAAACAAATGCTCCTAGAACCTTTTTAAACTGTACTGCAAACCTAAAAATATAACCAATTTGACTCACACATGTGTGCGTACGTGTGTCACACAACATTTTTACGATGTTTCCTTTGGACGGCTCAGGGAAGCGCTATAACTTTACCATCTGCTGGATTTAAATGTATTTTTAGGGGACTTCAAAGACTGATTTTTTTTTTTCTTATTGTGAAAGGATCCCACTATTACTTTGAGACACACACCTGCACGCACACATATGCATGACATGTGGTTTAAAAAAAAAAAAAATTTATGAGAAGAACAGGTGATGCTAAAAAAAGCGGCTATAAAAATCCCAAATAGAGAGTTCGCCCTGCTGCTGCTTACTGCTCAATTAAACAACCGCCATCTGTTTGAAATATGTGTGTACATGTAAGAGCGTGTGTGTATTTGTGTCCTTGTTTTTTTGGCAATGTTTTGACGCTAACGCTGTTTAGTTCTTTTTATGATTTACAGAATCGGAGCTGATGTTTATTACTGAATTACAGTAGATATGAACTAAAAGGATCTACGTAAAGAATAAAACACGACAAGGCATGCTGTTATAGGAAAACTAATCTATTCATTTATTTTTTTTTAAATAATTGTCAAGAAGACATCCCAGTAATGAGTGTATTGCCATAAAATTCATCCATATGCCATTTATATATGTATATAAATACAGTATACATATATGCATAACTTTACGTGTGTGTGTGTGTGTGTGTGTGTGTGCATTGTAGGTGAGCCAGAATTTAAGTACATTGGGAACATGCATGGCAATGAAGCGGTTGGCAGGGAGCTCTTGATCTATCTGGCTCAGTATCTGTGTAATGAGTATCAACAAGGCAATGACACCATCATCAACCTGATCCACTCCACTCGCATCCACATCATGCCCTCCATGAACCCTGATGGCTTTGAGAAAGCCGCCTCGCAGGTAAGAACGCATGAACACACAGATACACTTACAGAATATGCAGTGTGATCTGTGCCATGCAGTACATGGCCTTACATCCATATCATGTAGGGATATTTCAATGTATAAATATCTGAGGCTAAATCTCACACTGTTAGTCGTTAACGATAGATAGATAGATTTATAATACACATTTATAGAGAATTTTTGGGGGGGATTTAATTAACTATAGACATAAAACGTGTGTGTATATGTGTTCAGTCTGGAGAAATGAAGGACTGGTTCGTAGGACGCAGCAACGCTCAGGGTATCGACCTGAACCGGAACTTCCCAGACCTGGACCGTATCGTCTACATGAACGAGAGAGACGGAGGAGCGAACAACCACCTGCTGAAAAACATGAAGAAGGCTGTAGACGAAAATGCCAAGGTGAGCGAGAACGGGAAAACTATTAAGGTGAAACTTCTGTGCAATCAGTCAATATAATGTTAATAATACTGTTAAAAAAAGTAACCTTTGACCTTTGTGTTTTGTAGCTTGCTCCGGAGACGAAGGCAGTAATTCACTGGATTATGGACATCCCATTTGTCCTGTCAGCCAACCTCCATGGAGGAGACGTGGTGGCCAATTACCCATATGATGAAACCCGAAGTGGTGCGAGAACACACTCTTAAACACGCGCACACACACACACACACACACACACACACACACACAGACATCACAAATACTCATCTTGACTCTAAACTCATCAGACTTTCTATAATGAAGGCTGTTTGTATAAAGGTCTGAAACTCTAATGCTCTGTTGAAACCCTGCTGGAAAATCCAGCTTAGTCTGAGAAGCTGCCAAAACACACACTAAGCTGAACACTGACCTTAACTGAGCACAGTGATGCCTGCAGGGCTTTAGATGTTGTTCTGGGTTCTTGAATGAGATCATGGATGAATCGTCGTTGTGCTCTTGGAGTAATTTAGGTAGACCGGCCACTCCTGGGAAGATTCACCACTAGTACAAGTTTTCTCCATTTGTGAATAACGGCTCTCACCGTGGTTCACTGGAGTCCCAAAGCCTTAGAAATGGCTTTGAAACCTTTTCCAGACTGATACATGTCAATTACTTTGTATCTAATATGTTTTTGAAGTTCTTTACATAGGTTGTTTTTTCACTTTGTCAGACAGGGTCTGTTTAAGTGATTTCTTGATTAATCAGGTCTGGCAGTAGTCAGGCCTGGGTGTGGTTAAAGTGAAATTTAACTGAGCTTTCCAAAAAACATGTGAGTTCATTCATGATTTAGCAAGGGCTGGATTACTTTTTCACACAGTGCCAGGCAGGGTTGGACAGTTTTTTCTGGTCCCTTTCCTAAATCATCATTTAAAAACGTTCATTTTGTATTTACTTTGGTTATCATTGTGTAATATTAAAACTTGTTACAGTACTGTAAATGTGTAAAGAAGCTGGTAGAAAACCCTAAAAATTTAGGTAGAAGCTATTATTTAACTTATTTATTTATTTATTTAATATTAGCCCAGATGGGCAGATGGATAGAAGTTAGCTAGGTGGATAACTGTTAGTAATCTAGCTTGTATTGGTCACATGGTATTTTACTTTTATTTACCACTGGCTTGATTTTTTTTAAAAAGATGTTTAAGAAGACGCCAACAGGGATGTAACCGGAAGGCTCAGTCAAATCTGTGTGACTGTAAGATAGTTTCCAACTCTTCCCTTTCACCTTCTGCGACATAATCACACACACACACACACACACACACACACACACACATGTGGCCTTCTTAAGTGTTTCCTTCCCAAGCTCCACAACAGCACCTGTTTCACAGTCAAATTTATGAGGTGCAGTAAAAAATATAAACACACTTGTTAAACTGCTAAACTTGGTTGGAGGACTGAAATGAGTAGCAGATGAAGCAGCAGGTGTTGCGGATGTTTGCAGTGCATAATATTTCCTTTTCTGCTTTTCAGGATCTACTCACGAGTACAGCGCCAGCCCTGATGACTTGGTGTTTAAGACCTTGGCGAAGTCGTACTCCAGCTACAACCCAGTGATGTCGGACCCTAATCGAGCACCATGCCGCAAAAATGATGATGATTCCAGTTTCAAAGAGGGCATCACTAATGGAGGGGCCTGGTACAGTGTGCCTGGAGGTACAGAAACAAATCATTATGATTCACAGATTTTGACACATTTGGTGTAGTCAAATTTAGTACAATTCAGAGATGTGTATACAGTGTTTGAATGAAATGCAACTTCATCCTGCTTGCTAAAAAACTGCCCAGCCCTAGACTGGTCCCATCCACTCCTGCTGAAAGCTAGACCAATTCCACCCCTGCTGCAGTCAGACCAGTCAGACCAATCCCACAGACTTCTGCAGTCAGATTGATCCCACCCAGTCGGTCCAATCCCACCCACTCCTGCAGTCGGACCAATCCCACCCACTCCTGCAGTCGGACCAATCCCACCCTTTCCTGCAGACAGCTAGATCAGTCCCACTCACTCTTGAAGACAACTAGACTAATTCCACCCAATCCTGCAGACAGCTAGACCTTCTATCTTTCTGTCTTTTTATTCTACTCTACCTCGAACAGTCGTATAAGCATTTCACTGCATATCAAACTGTGTACAGTGAGACCATCAACTGGTTTAAGGGGCTTTGGTTAAAATGCTCTACAGTGAAAACGTCTCGGGTTACATCGCTGTAACCCTGTTCCCTGAAAAGGCGGGAACGAGATGCTGCGTGAAAACGCTAT
>JAQQZS010000013.1:5428314-5458888 GCA_030068045.1 Platyallabes tihoni | reverse complement strand
TCGTGCCCGAAAGTCTCCTGGGATAGGCTCCAGGTCCCCCGCGACCCTGATCAAGGATAAAGCGGTATAGAAGAAGATATTATAAATTATAAATAATTAAATTCTAAAAATCACCTATATATATTTGGGAAAAAATATGTGTACAAATTACTTTTGGAAAATAAAACGTGGAAAATATGAATTATATATAAAACTGTGAAAATTAAATGTTTAAAAATCACACATGAAAATAAATGAATAATTTAAAAAAAGACAAAATTGGAAGCAAGTCACCTATGAAAAATCTCTTGTAAATAAATTAGTTTTCTGTAAAAATAAGTAAATAAATAAATATCGTGTGCAAATAAATTAATCATGAAAAAACAAGTTAAAATGAATGTTTTTTTTAAAAACAATTTTATTAAGTAAGACGTTTGAAAAAAATAATAAAATCATAAAGGGAAAAAAATGTGTCAAAATTAATTAGAAAATTTATGATTTTAGGAGACACCCTTTCCTCCGAAAAAAAAATCTCATACAAAAAGTTATTTATTAATGAATCGATTAATACAATATAATAATAATATAATATAAAATATTGTAATATGTAAATAAATAATGTAATATATTAATATGTGTTTAATATACAGAATAGAATATATCATGGACTATATAAAAAATAAAGATCAAAAGAACAAAATGGTCAAATATATTAATAATGTGTAAAAAAAAAAAGTACATGTTACAAAATAGAAAAAAAACACTCTGTATATGTACAAATATTTGAAATAAAAGAACTTCACTAGACTTGTTTACTCGTATCTCCTCCTTTGTACACGTTTTAACTTATGTAGCTCTCATTTCATAACAGCTTATTAAAATCCTTTCCTTGCACTTTAGTATTGTTTTAACACTTCTTTCTCTCTCTCGCTCGCACTTCAACACGGAGGCACACACTCACGCAGCGTATTTAAACAGAGGAAATCCTCTCTCTCTGCTTGCCAAGTTTGTGTGTGTATACTTTCACAAAGACTGAGCTCCAGATTTGAGGTCATACACAGTGGGTAAAGGTTACAACTGTTCACTCCTCACACACAAGAACATACGTCAGATCTCAGACAGAGTGGTGTGTTCCTGATTGTACTCAAAGTACAAACATTTAACAATCTTAAAGGAAAACTACGGTTTGAAATACAATGAAATTGATGCTGAAACTAAAACTATTAGCATGAAGGTTGAACATTTGGAAAGAAAAGAGCTTGACTTATAGCACTAAAGCGATGCTGCATCACTATTTACGTAGAGACGAAGTAAAAGCGTTCTTAGTTCCTGCAAAGCTACTGCAATATCACTTGCAACCAACAGGAGGCTCAAACTGTCTTAAAAACTGCACCTTTAACATGTAAGGTTTTAAATAATTCATGAGTAATAATCTCAGCACATGGTAGAACAGGAATATTAGACAGAAGCTATGTTTCATGTCGGTCACAGAGGTTAGGGTTTGGGTTAAATGTAGCATGGCATGTACGACATCTGTGCGCTTGAGTCCAGAATTAATGATCTGAACTTCTGAGTTCTAAAACAGGTCTGCTTGCATTGGACTTTTCCAACTTTTCAGCGTATCCCAGATCGATGCTGTTTAAAAATAGAGCTCAGCTAGGACTCAGTTCATTAATCTATATACTCACCATTTGGACATTTGTATCGCAGGGGAAATTCACACCTCCTTTCCTCGCATCTCCTAATGAATACCTGGAGAAGGTGCTGCATGCCCTCATGTAGAGGATCCTACAGAAGAGACCATATAGATTCCATCAGAGAGAAAACCATGTTCGTCTTTTCTATTGCAGTTCAATCACAATACGTTCAGCTTCTCCAGGGTGCCCGTGTGTCTTGACAAATCATTAACATCCCCAGTTTGATTATCAATCCCAATAATGGTACTGAAATTGTATGAGTGCTGTAGATGGAAAAAAGCAGTTGTATTGCTTTTATGAATATTATTACTACTGTACTGATAAACGTTAACAGCTACATCATGCAGAAATCTTTTATTTTGATGAAAACTACAATAACATAGACATTATTGTAGCTAAGCTATCTCTAACTGGTGATCTTCATTTTGGTTGACTGCATGCATACATACATACTGTAATTTATCTGTCCAAAGACAGCACATCATTTCAGCTACTGGCTTATCTCAGACCTTTTTTAAAAAGGCTATCTGATCTGACTATTATTGACAACAAGCAGTCAAATATTAACATTGTTCCCAATGTCCAATCATTATTGTCTCCAATGACTAATTACTAATTACCATTGTCCCAGACGTCCATTCAATAATCATCATTGTCCCCATTGTCTAATGTTAATAACAATGTTACTGATGTCCAGTCACTAATCACAATAGTTCCCAATGTCCAATCATAAGCAATATTGTTCCCAATGTCCAATAATTCCCAATGTCCCCAATGTCCAATCACTAATCAACATTGTCCCCAATGGCCAATTACCAATCACTATTGTTCCTAAAGTTCAATCTCTAACCACCATTGTCCCTAATGTCCAATCAATAATCACAATTGTTTCCAAATTCCAATCACTGATCACTATTGTTTCCAACGTCCAATCACTAATCAACATTTCCCCAATGTTCAATCATAAGCACAACTCTTCACAATGTCTAATTACTAATCACAATTGTCCGCAATGTCTAATTACTTATCACCATTGTCCCTGATGTCCAATTACTAATCACAATTGTTCTCAATGTCCAATTACTAATCACCACTATTCCCAAACTAGTTCAATCACTAAAAACCATTGGTCCCAATGTCCAATCACTGGTCAACATTTTGTTCTCAACATCTGATCAATGATCAAAATTTTACCCAAAGTCCAAACACTAATCACCATTGTTTCCAATGTCCAATCATGAATCACCACTGTTCATAATAGACAATCAATGATCACCATTGCTCCCAGTTTCCACTCACTAACTACCGTTGTTCCCAATGTCCAATCCCTGATCACTGATTTATCCCACCGTCACACTTTGTTCTTTGTTTTAAACTCTATTCTTGGACATATTTACAACTTATAAAATAATTTTCCTCATCTGTAGGTGTTATGGTGGTATAACAGGTAACGTTGACACATCACAGCTCAAGGACCCTGGGTTCAGCCCTGAGGGTAGTTAAAGTTATTGTATGTAAGGAATTTCTGTGCATGTTCTTCCTGTGTCCTTATATTGCCTGGCCCGAGGTAGGTATACACACTCAAAACAAATAAAAAGCATAACATTGTTAATTAATACATTTTAAAAAATGCTACTGTTGTAAAGTGGCTGTGGTACAAAAGGAACGTAACACTTTGGTAGCACATGCCGTTATAGGAAAATGATACACTTCGGGTGCAACTTGTGCTGAAGTGTTAGAACATTGTCCTTAGAAAACCTCACGCCTTGGCGTTACGCGTTTTGATATGCAAATAGGCATCACGATCATTATGCAAATTACCAATGAATATGCAAATGAGTCGGTGGCGACTTTTTCCCCCCGAGCATGCATTAGCTTACATATGTACATTACCCCCTTGAATCGGCATACGCGTCAACACACTGGCGTCATCTGTCATTTGCACGAGCACCCCGAAAGTTCCGTTCAGCTCTCGCGCAGCTTGATGGATTGATGACGTGAGCAGGAGAGCTACCTCGAGCGGCGCGGGAGGGGAGAGGAGGGGAGGGCAGTAGAGGAGGGGGGGATTAATCTGTGCGCGCGCGGCTGAGTGCGAGCGATTGAGAGCGCGCGCGAGCCAGGACAGCAGACGCGCTCGCTTACTAATCTCACGGGAAACACGGGCCGCGTTCGGAACAAACCCGGTACCGAGCAGAGCAGAGGAGAGAAGCGGCTCCGTGCAGGAGAGTTTGTAAGAGGCAAAGACACGCAGCCGTGGAGGATGAGCCTGCGCTTTGAAGCCGCGTAAACCCTCAGGACATTTTCATAAGGTAATCTCTCTCTCTCTCTCTCTCTGTTAAATGTAACGCCTGAGTTAACAAGGGAGTGTAAAACTTCATGAAAATCCCCGAAAGCGCTCTGCCAGTGTCTTAGTGCCATAAGTACTTGTTTTATGGCAGCTTTCACTATCTTGAGTGAGTCGTCTATGTACAGTACTTGTGTGATAATTTGACTTTCTAACTAAGTCTAACTTTTATTCGGGTGTTGATCCATGAGTTATGAGTTACACACGCGTTAGCATATGATGTTTCGTCTATTAATTAATTTAGTCTTATTATTTAAAACAATAGCTGTCATTAAACTTGAGAAAGATTACAAGATGCAGGCTACACACTCGTAAAATGTATAATAGTAGTATAGTCTTCATTTAAACTCATTATTATTTAATACGCGGTTTAGGACGCAGCTAACAGTGTCATTAATAATTGTTTAATTAGTTAGCAAAATGGCGGGCGTTTAATTAAAGCAATTAACAGAGTTGTGATTGGAATCGTATGCGCGTGTATTAGAACTCTGGTTTAATTTATACCTTATATACCTTTTTATTTTCGAGTATTGCTTTATTTATTTATTTATTATTATTTTACACCGTTTCATATTAAAGGTACTAAAGCCACCTGAGTGACAAGGAAGTGTAGATGTTTAGTGCCTAAGTGAGTGGAGTATGTGGATGAAGACCTAACTCTCTCTCTCTCTCTGTGCATGTTGGGGGGAGTGGATTACCTTTATGGCCCCCAAATTAAAGAGGTAAATGGGCTTTGTTAAATGCCCCACGCTGTATAACGGTTCCTCTCACCTACATGGAAAAGCTACCCCACATCCTGACGCCTCTGTGTGCGCGCTCTGTTTTATAGACGGATTACTGAAATTTAAGGCACCGTGTTACTTTTACAGCTACCGGGGCTCGGTGCCCCCCTCCCTAAAAAAAGCACAAAAACCGGTTGTTCCTGTTGGAGAGAGGGACAGAGACGCCTGCGCCCACAATAGGCCAGGTAGCGTTCGTTTCATAGAGCATTACACACACACACACACAGGTGTATAAAAAGCGCGCGCGTGCAGCAAACAAACACGTGAGCAGCACGTGCACGGCTGGTGGAGAGCGCGCCGCTTTAGGTTCATGCTTTCTGGTTTACACAAGCTGTCAAAGATTCAGGCGTTTCTCACTTTAAGAGTTCAGGACCTGCAATTTCGGTAAGTTTCGCTATTATTGAACTGAAGTGTTTAATATACTGTAGAGTCTTAGAAATAAACAGAACAGAACTGAGAATCTGTTCATGCGGAGACAGCAAGGATGCACGCTTTTTATGCCTTATTATGCATGTTTGTATTTTTAATCAAAAGCTGTAAGAGTAAAGCGTTAATAGTGCTCCTTAAGGTCCGGTCATGCAAGTTATTTTTTAAAGGTGTAAATATTATATAAGTACAGTAGTTCGGATGAATGATAAGAATCATTTAGTGATGATGGAATGTGTTGGGATATTATACTTATACTTCCATTTGCACATTAATATTTATTACGAATAATAATTTTGTTAATACACCTATTTGCATCTGTAGACTGTGTGTAAAAATATTATATTAAGTAGTACAGCTTCATGAGTAGTGGAAGTGATGATGGGATGTACTGCAATATTATATTGTATTATACGTCCATTTGCGCATTCTTTAACATTTATTATTAGTAATAATATAACGTATCTGTAGATTATGTGCACACCAATTTTAAATTGTTTGCATCATTTAAAGTTGCCCCCTCTCTCTCCCTCTCTCTGTCTGTCTGTCAGTGAAGCTCTACGTTTTCGTTTCAGGAGGCGCGTGCATATGTCGAGGAGGAGGAGGAGGTACGTGCGTGCTCTGAGACCTGCGCGAGCCCCCGCTCCGTCCGGACAAATGAGGATCCTCGCGAGACGCTAAATTGCCAGCGCGAGCCATTCAATCCCGCACACGCTGCATTTTGTGTGTGTGTTTTTATTATTATTATTATTATTATTATTATTTTCCTAACCCGGATGAAGTGCGCGCATCCATCACGGACTAGTAAAATGCATTGGATCACTCTGCTGCTGGCCGGCTTCACTTTTTGGGGCAAATTGTCTGTGTACAACTGCTTAGATTACGAAGAGGGCTTTGACTATTATGATGAGGAGAAACAAGAGACCATAGACTACAAAGATCCCTGCAAAGCTGGTAAGATTGTATTATTATTATTATTATATTTGCTTTTTGCAAAAGTTTTTTTTATGTATTATTATTATTATTAATTTCGGGTTGCACCGGCTGTTTGCATATCTAGCCGCAGTAAGACTGAGAAGAGATAGGTCTCCTTCCCGTTACCGCGCCAGCGCTTTAACAGCCTGCGGTTCCAATCAACCCCCCCCCCCCCCCAATCCCCCTTATAACCCCGCCCCCAACCAGGATGATCCCGCGGCTCTCCCAGGCCACGTGCGCACCGCCGCCACTCGGGCACGTGTGCCACCTGTCCGCGCGCGTGCGCAAGCTGCTTGAACGGTGAGCAGATGTGTGCACACTTTCCCCTGTACATCATGTGCTCCAGACATGGTCATTCATCTAATCATTCGTCTCCAAGGGTCGCTGAAGACACACTCGGGGCACCAGGCGGGAGTCCACCCAAGCGTGGGATTCCACAGTCACCACAGGGAAACATGCACACCCACACATTCACAGCTAGGGGTAATTAAGCCTTGCAAATCCTCCTGTGGCTGTAATCTGGACACCCTATCATTCAGATTTCGCAGTACAGTACAGGCATGTTGTGTGATGTACAGCTCTGTGTGTAGTGTTGCTTTTGTTTGCACATGTGCACTTTATGTTGTCTTTTTGTATAGTTCTTAGATAGTTTTGTTCTGTTGTGTTAAGCAGCACTTTTGGTCCTGGAGGAGCGTTGTTTCGTTTCACTGTGTACTGAACTGTAAATGACAATAAGAGCCTACTTGACTTGGCTTGACTTGAAATTTAAAGCCCCTCTGTTGTTGATAATCTGACAGACAACCGGACAGGTTCTCACATCTCACACATCTGGATGCATTGGCAACTCTGTTTGGGAGTGTGTGTGTTTGTGTGAGGGGTGTGTGTTGTGTTTAAGTTGACTGAGAATCTAAAAGAGTGTAATGTGTTTCGTTTTGTTTGTGTGTGTGTGACGGCTTCTCTCATGGCTAAACAGTTTGTAGTTAAACTCTTTTTAAATACTCTCCCTGTATATGTTACTCTCTGTATGTGTGTCTCTCTCTCTCTCTCTCTCTCTCTCTAGATTTGTCTCCTTCAGTGTCTCCGCATGCATCTGTCTCACTTGTAATGTTTACACAGTAATTGTAAATCTGAGAAGCTGTCTCATTGTTCATGGGCCGTTAGTTAACTTGCAACCGTTAAGCTGTTTTTAAGTTGGAAGCATCAAAAAGCAACCGTTTAAGGAGTGTGTGTGTGTGTGTAGGGGGAGGGAAAGTATGGGAGTATTAGATGGTTATAGGGAGGACCTCTGTTCTCCTAAACTGAAAAATATTTGTGAGAATTACTTGAGGGAAAGGGCGGACAGTATTTAGTTCATTTGCTCACTCACATACTCACACACATATTCTTGTAATGGAGTCATTGTGAGGACCTTTGAGTGACATAATTATTATTGTAGGAAAAGACCTTGTTTGTTTTGTTTTTTTTTTTTGCTTTGTAGAAAGATGAAAAAGAAGATTTTGCTTTGAGGAGTTTCATTGTTTCCAACACGGTGATGAATTTAAGATTTAAATATCCAGGTGTAGATCGCAGCAGCAAAAAAAAAAGTGCCAATAAGTTATATTCTCTGATCCCTGGCACATGACGTGACCGAAATGCTGACCGAGCTGTCGAACCCTTTCGATCTAGAGCAAATGAAAGCTGAGTGAGCGTTTTGACTTTTGCCCTTTTTTCTTTTTCTTTTTAGCACTGCTAACTTAAGATACCGTTAACTTCGCGGAGGTGCGAGCTAAGCCGTCACCTCTCCGGCTCCGAAATAAGAAGCTTTTATTTACAGAAACTACCAGTTGCAAAAACAAGCCGTCTCGGTTTCAATAGGCCAGTAATGGGCTCGTATCATTATGCGGTCATTACAGCACGATTATCTGTTGTTGTTATCTTAAGACATTGTAATCATAATGGCCCCTGTCACTGCGGAATAACCAATCCTTTTAGATTATGTTAATCCCGCCTCCACCCCCCTGAATAACAGAGCAAAGAAACACAAACAAACCCGAGCTATTGCCTAAAGGGCGTGTGTCCATGTCAGTGTGTATGTGTGTCCCCATACACCTCTATCTATTCTCTCCATACATAATTGCTATAGTGCAGTACTTAGTAATTCTAGGGTCATGCAAGGATTTGTATGAGTGTGTATGTTCGTGTGTGTGTGTAATGTTAGGGCAGCTTAATGAGAGGGAGAGACTTTAAAGAACAGGTTTCTTTTCAGACTGTCAATACTGTCATTACACACACACGCACAGCCACAGCCTTTAAATCACATGACTTCTCCAATCCTGACTGATTTCGTGGCATTTCTGCTCGAGACGCAGCTGACAACCCAAATCGTGGCAGAGTTCAAACAGGAACCAAAAGCCAAAGGGAAAGTCATGTGATCCCCCTTGCGAGAACGGAAATGTCCTCGAATCTCTACTCTGCGCCACATAATCTGGTTTTCCTGTCGTAGTGGGCAGAAAGACTCCTTTCTGTTTGTCGCGCGTGCGGGTTCTCTCACATTTCCTCTCGTGTAAGCGCGTGACCCCGCGAGTGTACTGTACAGCGCAGCATAGTACGTGCATGCGCATCACGCGTGCGTGTAACGTGGAAGTGACCCCGTGCTCTCGGCGGTCTCGCTTCTGTTGCTCAAGGGAAGATCGAGTGTGAACATTTTGGCTTCGGGCTTATCTCATGCCATTAGAGTGCACCAAACACATTTCCATCTCTTTGTACGCCGGTTTCCCTCTGTGCGTGTTTATATATATGTGTGTGTGTGTGTGTGTGTGAGGAGCAAGTGTGGGAGCCCACTTCATTCAGGCACTTATCTCTTCCTGGTAGCCTGCATCCTGCCACTTAGCCAGAGAAGAGTCTCTCTCTCTCTCTCTCTTTCTCTCTCTCTCTCTCTCTCTCCGTGTCTTTGTAGCTCAAACACTCATTCAGGCACAAAAGAGTGTTTTTACAATAAAAACGTGCACACAGCAAAAAACGTCCAGGGGAACGAAAGAGAAAGCGCAAAGATTGCTCTTCGCAAACTTAGATTGTGTGTGTGGAGGGCAGAAGGGAAGCTCATCCACAGAGCCACGTTCTGTTAAACAGGATTTTCCAGGAGCACTCCGGCCTGACAGCCAGCTTCCGGAAATTTTCTTTTGCAGAATATTCCAGAGTCAGCTCTTCGCGCCCGTCGCGCCCGACTGTTTGTCTTGGAGCGGGAAAAGCGTGAATCAGCAGCGAGCACGCTTCCTCCCACAATGCATCTCACTAATTAAGCAATTACGGCTCCGAACACAGCGAGGTGTGAAAGGAGCTCTCCGATGCGCGGCCGCCGCAGCAGCTGCTCAGCTCTCGGAAACACAGCTGCTGAGGACGTGAGAGAGTCTGAGGGATGATCCTGGTGGTTTTTCGAATAGTTTATGATTCGAATTCAGTTCAGCTTAGGATAACGAGCAGGTTTTCCCAAAGCTTTAGCAGACGTTCGCGAGGATTAATCGTGTGTGTGTGTGTGTGTGTCTGCTCTTCTGTAAATTCCCTGGCCCTCCAAGGAATCGATTCTGGCTCTTCCCCAGGATGCTCTGCGTCACTCCTATTGCTCATGTCCCTCAGAGCTCTTTCGGTTGCGTTAGTTACAGAAATTCTTCCTCATCGTCCCCCTGATACTCGTTTATATAACTATTGACGTGTGACAGAGTGATCAAGATTGTGTGTGTTTACAGGAACACGTCACTCGGATCACTGCATGCTAAAGAGGTCTCTGGGCCGAGGGTCAGATTATGGAACAGTTTTCTGTTTATTATTTATTTATTTATTTATTTTTAAAAAAAGATCTTTAAGATTGAAGCGCGAAGCTTTCAAGTACAAAAAATTGGTTTTAAATCGAACATTTCCGGAAGCGTCGACTATGTGTTTGCTGCTGGTTTTTTTGTTCCTCCTCTGCTCCTGTGCATTTGTACAGAAATAAACATATCATCTAAGGACAAGAGGACAGAGGATCGTGGATTAAACCAGCCGTCTGACCCCAAATAACACGCACACACGTGCACACGTGCACACACACACACACACAGGTTAAGGTCATACCCCGAACAACTCACTTTCATTCACGAAATACTTCATAATAATACTTCGAAGGATAAATGATAACTATATTTAAAACCTTCCTAATGACCTGAGGTGTAATCTTGTATATATTTTTTTAATCTAGCGCACGGACTAAATCCCACCGCTCCATCTGACGTTAGAAACGTCTCAAAGCATTTCATTCTAGTTCAGATTACACAGAAAAAAATAAGCTTTTCCCTGACAATCCCAAATTTTTCACGTCTCATCATCGAGCTGTAAAAGCCAGCAGGTCCATCCAGCAGAGATAGAAAATGAAGTTCAGCGCTAGATACAGATCTTCTCTCCGCTCATTGTGTAAAAGCTCATAGCTGCTTCAGGACTTTAGTTCTGCAGTGCTCTCACAGCTAGATGTTGCCTCAGCGTTTATTTATTTTTTTCTTTCCGAAGGCTGCTTCAGCATTTATACAGGTGCACGGTCTCATGCATTGTTTATGCGTCTATGGATCGGCCCGGACCGCGTAAACGTCGATAGGTCAACGTTGCTGTCGTTCCGCCTGGATCGCAGCCCTCAGTGCAGAAAGCTGAACACAAGGACGCCGTCTTTAGCTTTTGTCTAACACGAGGGATCGTCCGGTGTCTAACAAAGCACCCTGATACCCATTAGAAATTGGGGAAGGGTATTGTGCGAGAGTAGAGAATAAAGAATGGACACACACACACACACAGATGGGTGTGCACCCATTTCAATTTCATTGCCTTGCATTGTGTTTTTTTTTTTTTTTTTTTTTTTTTTGTTAAGCATGAAGGTTAAGTAACTCTTTGTTTCGTATACACATCCGTATAGAAATGGTCCTCTAGGCGACAGCTTAAATTAGGGACGTCGTACCAGGCGTGACGGAGAAGAAGAAAGGAAGGAACTCGAGATCATCTTGGAAAGTGATTTGGTTTTTAAAGCGATGCCTTTTTTTTTTTTTTGTCTAAGCTAATTAGGATTCCGTTCCTGCGTCTGTCAAAAAGCGACATCATTAGCGTGTCTAATAACGCGTCTAGTGTCTGGTAATGTGTGTTTTCTGTTCTAATACCACTTTCTCTCTCTAAACTTTTTCGCACTCCAGCAGTCTTTTGGGGAGACATCGCCTTGGACGAGGAGGACCTGAAAATGTTTCACGTGGACAGGACGATAGACCTCGCTCGACACCAACACGTGAAGCAAGGACACACGTCGGGTAAGAAAGAGCGTTCGCAGACGAAGAGTTAATCAAAACACTACTTAATGAATCAAAAGTTCGAGCACTCAGACGTGTGTTTGTGTATTTTTGACTCAAGCATGAGGCACAATATATCAAGGTGGGAGACAGGACGGATGATATGAAGGGATTAGAGGGATTGGGTGGTTGATTACACACTCGGAGAAGTTGATATCGGTGGAGGTTAAGGCCCCGGGCGATTAGGTTTGATAAATGCCACTGTCTCAACTGTGCAGCAGAATCAGCAAATCATCTGGGTGTGTGTGTGTGTGTGTGTGTGCAAGCTGCGGGGTGTAAGTGCAAAGGAATGTTATTCTCCCTCGAGTCCTTAATGATTGTAGGATGATCCTTGATAACAAGCACATTAAGATTAAGTCATAGTCCAGTCTCAGGACTTGTTGATCACAGGCTGTGAAAAAACACTCAAAAACCCTGATGCACCAGGATAGTCTTTGGCTTTAATGAGATGCTGATAACATAAAATACATAAACGTTTTTTTAGTGCAGAAGTGCAGAGAGGTGCGTTTGTGTGTGAGAGTGAGTGAGTGTGTGTTTGTGTGTTTGTGTGTGTATGCGCATATCCCTAACCTCAGCCTTTTCCTGCGCCTCCGACTCGGCCGGTTTAGTTTGTTCCTGATTTTCCTGTCCACTTCGACATTCCAGTGCGAGAGAGGGTTAGAGAAAAAGAGGGAAACACCAAGGCAACAGTGTGTGTGTGTGTGGGTTAGAAAAATGAATAAGAGACAAAAGCAGATGATGGAGTGATGATGACAGTGGAGGCACAGACCTTATAAGAGAAATGAAAAACTAATGTTGATTGATGTGTGAAGAAGGCCGTACAGAGAGCACACACACACACACACACACATACACACACACACACACTCTCACAAAAACAACTCGCACTATCCTGGCACATACACGTTTATTAAATGGTGTAATTATGTCACATGCGTAGCACACCGCATTATTATGTAAAGTCCATAGGATCCATCATAGATACTGTTTACTGTATATACTGTACATCCAACATCTTATCTCGTCTTTCTCTGTCCGTCAGGTGGAGCAGAAGAGCACGACGCCTCTGCAAAGCGAGGACAGTTATACCTCCTGCTCGAAAGAATACGACGACTCGGTCTCGGTAAGTTCACTCTTCTGCACGTCCAGATCCCGTATCCACAAAACTTCTTAGGATTCTCTCAGAGAACTCCTATCTTAGCTGGGAGTCTTGGACTAAAAGTGATTTAGGAAACTTCTCAGAGCAACTCTGAGGAAGGAAAGTACAAAATCCTTTATCTTAGTGAGGAGGTGTGGTCGACCCCGTTGCTCGGGATGATGCAGCAATTCAAGGACTGTGATTGTTTGATAAAAAATCTGTAAAGGTCTTAAAATGCGCTCTTTGTGAAAATAGAACATATGATAATAGAATAAACAGTGAAATCATAATGTTTGTATATAATGAAATTGTATAATCATGACTACAGGCTACTTTATGCAAAGTTTCTGTTATAGACTAAATATCTTAAAGATAATTAAAACAGCCAAATTATGAAAACGTGTCTACTTTTGAAGCAACCAGTTTCCACACAGTAATTACTATATTTAAGTTCTTACATTTATTTATGATACTGATTTTATTACTTGTGATCCATTTCAGATTGATGGGTGCAAAATGTCTCAGATTTTACCAATTTACATGATTAAGTTGCACTTTTGGATGGTATGTAGCCAACAATCTGAGAGAGATGGAAGGAAGTAAAAGAACAAGAAAACCAAATTGGACAGAAGAGCAGTGTTTACTTTTAGCTTTACGTTCAGTGTTTGGAGAATATTTTTTCTTTCCGCCATTTCGTCCTCTGCTATAGAAACTCTTAAGCCTCTTAAAAGTGCTCCTCTCTACTCTTTACAATTTTTACCTTAGGAGCTGTTTTTAGGTCTAAGATGTTTTGTGAATATTTTCTATCTTTAAGATTTAGTCCTAAATTTAAGGGGAAATTCTAAGAAAATGTCATAATCCCAAGAATTGTCATTTCGTCACTAGGAGCAACTTTTAGGCTTAAGAAGCTTTGTGAATACGGACCCTGGTTTCTGTCCTGACCTTTTTACGGAGTCCAGTCTTATATATAGTATATTTATAGTTCGAGGTGTTTGATTTTAATATCTGCCGAGCCCTTAAAATTCATAACCAGCGACCATGACATTTAGACATGAAGACTTTTGATAAGACGGAGAAAAGCACCTTAAGGACATGGGACCGTGTACTCTCACTTACGCAGATGGAACATTAAATTCACATTGACTCTTAGAATGATGCGTTTCTGGGTGTGATCGTGTGGATATTATAGTGCTGTGGATATAAATGTGTTATCGAGAATAAACAGATATAAATATAGATATGAATAGGAGACGTGATGCATGTTATTAACAATTGCCTGGTCATGAGGGTCATGAGGGTTTAAATCATGATAATAGAATTTGAGTCCCGCCGTTTCTACTCATAGCAGCTAGTTTTAGGTTAGGCCACGCCCACAAACATTGTAGTGTAAATATATTTGCATATGCGTTTACTTTCCTTGTGCAGAACCGTCTAAGAACTCTAGTAAGGAGAAGAGATCGGACCGAGCTGTCTCAGCAGGCGGCCGGGGCGAAGAGAGACGGGTTCGAGCGGGGAAATCTCGTGTCCCGCGAGCCGCCACTTCCAGAGCTGAGCGAATCTGGCCCGGAGGTGTCATCCCTTATGTCATAGGAGGCAACTTCACTGGTGAGTAACTTGTGTGTACACATACTGTTACTGTTCCTCAGCCAATCAGGGCGAGACTGTAATGACAACATCAGGGCAAAGAAAGGTACTTACAAGGTTTATCCTTGGAATAAAAACTTTAGGCCAGGCCTTTAACTCTGCTGAAGTGTATCGCAATATTCACCTCATCACTATCACTGTGTGTGTGTGTGTGTTCATGGGGGCATGCACAGAGCTGTCTATACTTGTTACGTTTTGGTATTTAATACCAATGAAAAGCTGAAACACTATATGCCCAGTGCTACATTTTCATGGAAATATTATGTGTGTGTGTGTGTGTGTGTTGGTGTGTTTCTCAGGCAGTCAAAAAGCCATGTTTAAGCAAGCCATGAGACACTGGGAGAAACAGACCTGCGTGACCTTCGTCGAGAAAACAGATGAGGAGAGCTACATCGTCTTTACGTACCGTCCCTGCGGGTGAGATCTCGAGTGTTTCCCTGTGTTCGCTAAAACATGAGGTCATACACCGCGACGCAACGCTGTATGTAAAGCTTTATAACGCCTAAGGCGAAGCAGACAAGCAAATCATCCGATGAACACTTTCCTGTGGGACTCGTTTCAAAGGCTCGGACCGCCGGATGATTTGTAGTCGACACGGTCTGATGATTTGATCAGCTTTCATGCGTTCAGTAAATTACACCATTGTTTGTACTGGGGCCCATGCGGACACACACACACACACACACACACACACACACGGAGCACTCTCGGACCTCTCAATAGGAAGAAAAGAGCAAACGGATAGAAAGGGAGAGAGATAGAGAGAGAGAGAGAGAGAGAGAGAGAGAGAGGTTGAAAGATTATACAGAATGTGTAGATTTGGGATAATTCGATGCTCACTTGTTTAATATTCTTTCAAATGAGACTCGACAGGGTTTGAAAATAAAGACGCACTGAAACATACTGATGCCTGCACATACACGTACACACACACACACACACACACACACACACACACACACGCACTTTTACTCTCTTACTCATTCACCTCTCATTGTTATGCGGGCATCCTGTAGTGTGTGTGTATAAAATGTGCGTGTGCTAGTCAGTATGTGTGTGTGTGTGTGTGAGAGAGTGTCAGAGGAGACGACTTTACTACAGTCAGCTCACTTTTCCTTCCTGCCTCGTTACCACGCTGAGCAGGCCGGCCATTGTTCTTCTCTGATTGGAATGGCATCTAACGAGCCGGCGTGATAATGAGAGAGAGAGGGAGAAAAAAAAGAGAGGGAAAAATAACGAGAGACCAGAGTTTAAAAGCAGCACTGAATCGATATCCGGTTATCGCCACTTATTCAATACACATTTTAGGTGTTCACGCAGTCATCCAATCAACCAATCACGTTGAGGCAGGGCAGAGCATACAGTCTGATAGATGCATGGCAAGGGCATTCAGTTATTGTTCACACCAAACACCAGGGCCCCATATTTACAAATCATCTTAGAATTCTCTCAGAGAACTCCTATCTTAGCTTAAAAAGTCCTAGCTGGGAGTCCTAGACTAAAAGTGATTTAGGAAACTTCTCAGAGCGACTCTGAGGAGGGAAAGTATAAAAAACTTTACCTTAGTGAGGAGGTGTGGTCGACCCCGTTGCTCGGGATGATGCAACAATTCAAAGACTGTGTTTGGTTGATAGAAAAATGTGTAAAGGTCTTAAATGTGCTCTTTGTGAAAATAGAATAGTCAAAATCAGACAGTAAAATCATAATGTTTGTATATAAAGAAATTGTATAATCATGACTACAGGCTACTTTATGCAAAGTTTCTGTTATAGACTAAATATCTTAAAGTTATTTAACCCTCCTATTACCTTAAAATTTACTAACATCTTTTATCCTTGGGTTAATTTGACCCCAGCAATTTATGATAATTACAATTGTTACCCAAGTTTATGTATAAAAGTAACTGAATATGAAACAATAAAAAATAAGTTCAGTTATTTATTTTAAGACTTTAATCATTGAATGGGGTCAAATTGACCCCAAAGATAATAGGAGGGTTAAAGCAGCCAAATATTGAAAATGTGTCTACTTTTGATGCAAAAAAATTCCACACAGTATTTATGTTCTTACATTTATTTACCGTACTGATTTTATTACTTGTAATCCATTTTAAATTGATACCAATTTACATGATTGCAGGACAGTCTGTTTAAGTTGTGTTTTTGGATGGTATGTAGCCAACAATCTGAGAGAGATGGAAGGAAGTAGAAGAACAAGAAAACAAAATTGGACAGAAGAGCAGTGTTTACTTTTAGCTTTACGTTCAGTGTTTGGAGAATATTTCTTCTTTCCGCCATTTTGTCCTCTGCTATAGAAACTCTTAAGCCTCTTAAAAGTCCTCTTAGGAGCTGTTTTTAGGGATAAGATATTTAATGAATTATTTTAATCTTTGCTAAGATTTATTCCTAAATTTAAGAGGAAATTCTAAGAAAATGTCATAATTCTAAGAAGTTTCTTAGAATTTTGTCACTACAAGCAACTTTTAGACTTAAGAAGCTTTGTGAATACGGGCCCTGATCAATCCAGAGCGTGGAAAAAAACAAACAAACAATCAAAAAAAACGCTAAACGATTTTGATCCATTTTCAGCGAGCATGTTATCCTTCTTGGCAGCTTGCAGGTTCAAAAATATGTCTTATCATAGCCATAGTTGTGTGATAGTGTGTTTTGGAATGAGAAAACACCTCAAACTGGGAGTTGCCTGAAAACGTTGTGGAAAGACGAAAACCCAAAGCTCAAGATAGAAGATAGAATTGATGGAGCGAAACATGACATAACTTTATTTATTTATCGACTTTTCAGCTGTTATAATAGTCACTCACTGTGTTTTAATTGTCGTGTCGTATACTTTATTAATGATAGGTACTTTAGCTTAAGCTTGTGTGTGAGCATGAGTATCTCTCTGTGTGTGTGTGTGTGTGTGTGTGTGTGCTCGAAGCACCGAGCTATCATTGGCAATGAAATAAGGGCTTTAGGTGTTCTAATCCACAATATAAATAGAGTCCTGACTGTGAGATTACGACTGTGTGTACACGTGTGTGTCCTGGCCATGCATACAATAAGTATTGACTTTCAAGGTTTCACTCTTTCGCCTGAGCTTTGACTTTAATAGCAGCCATATTCTATAGGAGAATAACAGAATATATCATGTAGCATTAGGATCATTGTTGTTTTTAACTTCATGTATAGTTTATTTTGGAACAATGTACGACTCGGGAACTCCCGGGAGGCTTAAACGAGATGAGAGAGAACATAGAGAAGGAACACAGAAAGGGCCAAGACCAGGACTGAGAAAAGAAACAGGACTTGGGGGCACCTCTGAGCAACACCGAGGAGGATATATGAACATTAAAGGATGTTAGCAAAAGAAATGGGACCTGTGAGGATCATTTTGGGGGAATGAACTAACCGTGAAGGTCCTTTGACTAACCGTGTGGTGGGAGGAAAAGAACAGGACCTTTGAGGAACATAGAGGGAGGGAATAATGGGCAGCACTGGGACAAGACCATTGATTTATGAGCAACAAAGAGAAAGGAAAGCGGGTCAGTTAGTGACACTGGGGAGGGAACAGGATCTTTGAAGAACACCAGCGATAGAACAGGACCTGTGAGGAACATTCGGGAAGAAAACAGGACCCGTGACGAAGGTTTTTGTCAGAAACGAGACCGCTAAGGAACGCTGGGGAAGGGAATATGACCCACGAGCAACAATGAGAAGGAAAGAGGGTTAGTTCACAGAACAGGACCTGTGAGTAACACTTGGAAGGAAGTGGCAATGTGAGCAGAGCTGCTGGAGGAGCAGGACCTGTGGGCGACGGGAGGAAGGAAACGGGACCTGCTAGGAACACTAGGACACCTGATGTTAAGGTTAAGAGAAATTATCTGGCGGAGAAATTCAGACAGCAGACTGACCGACTCTGGGGCCGGAAACGATCCTGCGGCCGAGACAAGGGAAGGAACACAGAGACAAGGGAATATTCACAGCCTGTACCTACAGTATCACCGACGCAGTCTCCGGGCTCGGGTGTAACTCTGCCAAAGGCTTAGCGCATAATTATAACACATCTACAGTATATATATCCCACAATTAGCTGTGTTGGCACACACATCAATTTTTATACATACACATCATGTAAATACAGTATAGTCTTCAAATGATACATCTATATAAGTAATAACAGTAACTACGCCACGCGTCAAGTGGGATAACATTACCGCGTGTATGTTCGTAACACGTGTGTTAAATGAGATACTCTGCGTCTAGGCTTGATTATTATCTTATAACAGCATGCCAATCAAAAATTTTCCATGCTGCCACTATATTCTACCCCAGTGTCCTATATGTCTAGATGAAGACAATTGAAATGAATTGCCCTGGGAAATTAAGTACTATTTAATTATAAGTATAAGTACTATTATACTACTATAAATTAAGCTATTTAAATAACCAAAAAAAAATGAAAGTTTTAACATTTATACAAAAAAAAAAAACGATCGAATGAATGATACATGCTATATTTTCCTATTGATATTGCAGATGCTGTTCCTATGTGGGTCGTCGCGGTAACGGGCCTCAAGCCATCTCCATCGGGAAAAACTGCGACAAGTTCGGCATCGTGGTTCACGAGCTGGGTCACGTGATCGGATTCTGGCACGAGCACACGCGTCCCGATCGCGACGATCACGTGACCATCATCAGAGACAACATTCAGCCCGGTAACGGAGTTATTCATTATTCACGTCTGCTCTGAATGAAGGTGATGCGATAATTCCATAACCAGACCCTGTGTCTCGTGTGCAGGTCAGGAATATAATTTCCTCAAGATGGAGCCCGGCGAGGTGAACTCTCTCGGCGAGCCGTACGACTTCGACAGCATCATGCATTACGCCAGGAACACTTTCTCCAGGTGAGCAATACACACAGAGACACTCCTCTCTGATTTAACACCGGAAGACAGATTTAACAATGTTATTGGCGTCTTTCAGGGGAATGTTTTTGGACACCATCCTTCCGTCACGTGACGAGAACGGCGTCCGGCCAGCCATCGGGCAGAGAACACGACTTAGCAAAGGAGACATTTCACAAGCCAAGAAACTCTACAGGTGTCCAGGTAAGCTACTCTAGGTGTGTGTGTGGGCATACTCAAGATTCAGATGTGTTTGCTTTTTGCCAAAGCAAACAGTACGCGGAATAGTAAAGAAAGAAAAGGAGTGGAACAAAAGATGACTAATGATATTGGTTAAATGTTGAATTATGGAGAGATTATGTCGTTTCATAGGCACTTCATACTGATAGATTATTACAATTAAAGGCTACAGCTGCATAATGGTGTGTGTGTGTGTACAGAAAGATTGCCGTATAATGACTACCTAAGTGTTTTTTTTCCCCAATAGTAGCGGTGAAGTGAGTCACCTGTGTTTAGTTACTCTATAATGTACAAGTCTCTCTCTCTCTCTCTCTTTCTCCTGCTTTCTCTTTCTCACTCATCCACATGTCCCGATTGCAGACCACGAAGCTAAACGGTCCGCTTGAAACCTGCGCTTTAATTAAGATGATGTCATTTAAGCACATGTGCTTACTATTTATTTTCAGCACCAGCAGCATTTTACAGCCTTTGCCCGTTTTATTTTGTGCGTAATAGATATCTAAAGGCACCTCTACATACTGTACATCCACAGGCTAATTAAATGGCCAGGCCATTAAAGCCTTTTTAGAGGCAGAACTCGTCTAAATCATAAAGGTTTGATTATTTGTTGCTGGAAATCTACACAATAATGGAACGCAGTAATGTAACGCGTTGCATTTTAAATGCATGTAATTTGATTACAGTTATCAATGTCAATAACATTACGTTACTAGCGTTACAAATCAAAATGCATTGTAAAATCTGCGCGACAGCATCAGTTAACAAGCATGCGCTTTAATCAATCGTCGGACAGCTTTGTAGTTTTATGTTTGATATTGCAACAGGTTCGCTCTTTTTGCACTGGCGGCACCACAGACACACCACAGGCGAGGTCTTGATTTTATTTAGAAAAAAAAAACGGGGAAGGAGAAGGGTTAAAGGAGGGAGGAAAGGAAGGAGGATTTTCCCCAGATTTTCTCTCTAATTTAGTCATGTGCAATTTCTCTCTGTCACTACGGGGCTCTGACATTAGGGCTACTACTACAGTACCACTCAGTCGAAGACTATCCTTGGGGGGCGGAGTAACGCACTCGGAGGACAGCACTATCCGCTCCTTCTGCTTGCGTGAGCTCACAGATGCCCCTGATTGGCTGTAGAGCCGTGATTATTGTGGGAGACCTAAGTACCTCTCATCCCTCCCCTCTGAGAGAGCTCGGCCAATCAGCAGGCCTCCGGCTGCGAGAGGTTACAGCATCACCCGGGAATCGAACTCGCGATCTCTGGATGATAGGACGAGCGCTTTACCACTGCGCCACTCGGAGGCCAAAGCTGAGGGGTTTTTTTAACGCAGAGAAAACTCGAGATCTGTTAATATTAATTATCGTCAATCAGCCCGACTTGTCGGCCTCGCCCCCCTACATAGTGAGCGCACGCAATGAGAGATGTTTTCAAAGTAACTTGAAAGTAACGTAATTAGTAATCTGATTCTTTTTTACATGTAATAATCAGTAATGTAATCAAATTACAATTTTAAAGTAGTAATTCGTAATTTTTTTTGAGAAACTGGTGTTGAATGTCTTCCACGTCAAATTATATGAAGCGGAAAACGTATTAGTGTGATAAACCTGTTCTTTTGAACTACACTTTCCGTCCCGATACAAGTCGCACCGAGCCATAGAGAGCACATGATGGAGAGGTCTAAACACTTTTCAAAAACGATGCTTCACTAAAACTACTCCGATGTATGGAATGCTTGTCACGCCTATTACACCAGCGTGTATCATGATACGCCGCGTCGCCTAAACCGAATTATATTTAATTTTTCCTATCAGCATGCGGCGAGACACTGCAAGACTCAGCAGGCAACTTTTCATCTCCTGGTTACCCAAACGGATACCCCTCCTACACACACTGCGTCTGGAGGATCTCCGTCACCCCCGGAGAGAAGGTAACACGCGCACAGGATTTGTAAATCCTTCATAATTAAGTTAATAATTATTCAGGATCTTATATTTTATTATTATTATTATTATTATTATTTTTAATAGATAGTGCTCAACTTCACCACCATGGACCTCTACAAGAGCAGCCTGTGCTGGTACGACTACATCGAGGTGCGGGACGGGTACTGGCGGAAAGCACCTCTTCTAGGTACACACACAATCACACACACACGATGCGTATTAAGCATACTAAAAATCTGGTAACTGGATCAATAATTCAAGAGATGTCTGCGTCTATTATTGTTTCAAAAAACATGAAATTTTCATGTGTGTGTGTGTGTGTGCAGGTCGTTTTTGCGGCGACAAGATTCCAGAAACACTGATCTCTACAGATAGCCGGATGTGGATCGAGTTCCGCAGCAGCAGTAACTGGGTGGGAAAGGGCTTCGCCGCCGTGTACGAAGGTACAGTAGGTCTCGCTCGCGTCTCGGCTAGTTCAGAAAAGTAACTGCAGAAAATATGAGATTCTGAGTCGACTTTAATTATATGATGCGTAGAATAAAAAAAGCCAGTGAACGTAAAAGTGTATAAATTTAAATCTGACTTAAATTTAAACCTCTCTCTCTCTCTCTCTGTCTCTCTCTCTCTTTTTTTTTTCTTTAGTGGTTTGCGGCGGCGACGTCAACAAAGACTTGGGACAGATTCAGTCCCCGAACTACCCAGATGACTACAGGCCGTCTAAAGAGTGTGTGTGGAGGATCACCGTGTCTGAGGGCTACAGTGTGGGCCTCAACTTTCAGGCCTTCGAGGTACGAAGACAGATGTGAACATTTTCACACCGGCGGTGTACGAGGAGTAAAACACTGTGTGTGTGTGTTATTTTAGGAAAATAATCAGCACCAGGTTGTCACATGCTTTACATTTAATTCTTTCTCTCTTTAGGATTAGAATTGAGTGCCACAGTGCCACAGAAGGTTCCTGACCTTCAGAACTTAGATTTATGTTTAGAGATAGTGTTAATTAGCAGCCTTAATAATTATGTGAACGGAAGGCGAATGTGTGTGTCTGTGTGTGTGTGTTTTGTGGAATGTTCGGAGCGGTATAGTTACGGCCCCCTCGGGTCTGTAGGCTACAAAGGAAGGTTAAAGCTTTAAAAGTAAAAGGAAGTGTTCTCCTTTTCAATCATGACTGTTCAGGAATGTGTGTATAGGTTTGTGTGTGTGTGTGTGTAAAAGAGGAGCCACACAAACAGGCACAGGATGGAACCTTTTATTAAAACCTGCACACACTTACAACTCTCTCCTGCGACCGTACAATCAAAGAGGAAGACTCGGCACTAACCCGAAGACCTTGGCATACCAATGCACACACACACACACACTCACACACACACACACACACACACACACACACACATATACGCACACGAACACTTCTGGTATGTGAGATCCTGTTTGGAGCGCCGGAATGCTTTAAGGCTGTAACACGATGTGTTTGTAGATCGAGAGGCACGATAGCTGCACGTACGACTACCTGGAGGTGCGCGATGGCCTGTCCGAGAGCAGCCCACTGATCGGACGATTCTGCGGCTACGACATCCCAGAGGACATCCGTACTACGTCCAGCACGCTGTGGATGAAATTCGTCTCGGACGGAACGGTGAATAAAGCCGGCTTCGCTGCGAATTTCTTTAAAGGTGATCAGGCGCAATTATTCATTCAGTTTACATCCAGGTTCGTGTCTCGTTCACTTCCATCTTATTTGTGTGCGTGTGTTTTTGCAGAGGAGGACGAGTGCACGAAGCCGGATAACGGCGGCTGTGAGCAGAGGTGCGTGAACACACTGGGGAGCTTCAAGTGCGCATGCGACCCCGGATACGAGCTGGCCCCGGACAAAAAGAGCTGTGAAGGTATTAAATTGCTGTTGTCGAGTGTGTGCGTATGCGTGTGAGCGCAGGTGCAGGTGTTTCCGCCGGTCCGACCCAGATGTGGCGTGCGGGAAGCTGTGAGCAATCCACACGGCCGAAGAAAACATCCTCGGTCAACAGGAAAACACAACAGGGACAAACAGTGCACGGACTATTCAAAAACCCGACCTCACACACATAATCACACACACCGGAGTGTTTCCTGACTGATGAGGAGGCAAAGTGGGCAGAAGGGTAGAAAGGTTTCGTTTACATTTCAGTGTCTGATGATGAGCAATCAAGCTGTCAAGTCGTCTCATCAATAATGGTTTCGATGGTTAAAAGTGTTTTTATTCCGAATAGTGAAGGAGGAATAAAGGTGCAAGAAGGTTTTATCTTTTATATATTCATTTTTGGTTAGAAATACTGCATTCATACAGTGACCTCCAGTTACATTTACTTGAGTAACTTTTTGAAGAAAATGTACTTCTATGAGTAGTTTTACTGCACCATACTTTTTACTTTTACTTGAGTAGTTTTGTGAAGAAGAAACGCTACTCTTACTCCGCTACATTCGGCTCCACTCGACTCGTTACTTTTCCAACCATTTATTCTACACATTAGATATTCTTTATTTCGTGTATCTATCACGTGACTGTGTTTCACCAATCAGACGTAGCAACAATAGTCACATGTAGTCGCATGACCACGGCGAGCATGATCAGTGTTAGATATACTGTGTATTCAGTCGGCCTCCGAATGACTCAGCAGAAAATAACATTAGAACATTAGAGTGGTAATAGTGAGACCTCTGGTACATGCTGTTCTATTCTAATGTTCTAATGTTATTTTCTGCTGAGTCATTCGGAGGCCGACTGAATATACAGTATATCTTACACTGAAATAGTTTACACTCTTCAAACATACACGTTACCTACAGTAGGGATTTGTTTCAAAAGATTTATGTTGTGATATTTAGTTTTATTCATTTATTTAATTAGCTTTATTATTTGGAAATGTTGGTCATTATTTTATCATTTTCAAGATTCAAGATTCAAAGAACTTTATTAATCCCAGAGGGACATTGCTTATACTTGGTTACAGTCATTTACAGGAGGAAAGGAAAAGAGTAATAATTAAATAAAAAAATACATAAATAAAATAAATTAATTAATAAATTAATTAATAAAAAATAAAAAGTAAATAAACAATAAATAAAATAAAAAGAATGTTTACATAAAATAATTATTAATCATTATAAACAATAATAATTTACTAAACATAATTCTATATACAGATATTGCACATGTGAGGGAAAAGAAGGGAAGATATTACACCAGTTATATGTGCAGTAGCAATAAGTGCAGTTATATGGGTAATTCAGTGTGAGCCCAAGAGCATTGTTAAGTAAACACTGCACAGGTAAATTATATGTGTAAATAAATTATATTATATATGTAAATAAATTAGCTTATATGTGTATGTAAATATTGCACAGGCAAATTATATTATTTTGTATACATAATCTTACATAATCTCAAAAAAAAAAATCAATAAATCAGACATTACGATTGAAACTGTTACTCAGTACTTGAGTAGTCTTACTTTTTTACTCTTGAGTAATATTTTGGATGACTACTTTTTACTTCTACATGAGTGATATTATTTTGAAGTACAACTACTCTTACTTGAGTACAATTAAAAAAAACAACAAAATTTTTTATCTGGCTTCTCTACCCAGCTCCGGTGACCTCACAAACACACCGCCACATGTAAGCGCGATCGGAAGCACACAACCGCACACGCATCCACATATAGCTCATGTTGCCTCTAATTAGATCACAGTGCAAGGCGTAGCGTGCTGTGGCGACAACCGTTAAACATTCAGTACAGTACATGCACGTTATGTAATACGAAGCAGCTACGTAGTTGACCATGTTGGTTTCCGTTTCTTGTAGCTGCATGTGGAGGTCTGCTGTCCAAGCTGAACGGCACCATCACGACGCCCGGATGGCCAAAAGAATATCCGCCCAACAAGAACTGCATCTGGCAAGTGCTGGCTCCGACGCAGTACCGCATCTCAGTGCAGTTCGAGGCGTTTGAACTGGAAGGGAACGAGGTGAGGAGTGTGTCAAGGTGTAAAGATTATTATGAGGTGGATGATGTTCACAACCATGTGCATTAAAATGTTACCATCTGATCTGCTGTTGGTGAGAATTAATCAACAATAAGATTATGCCATACAAATAATAGTGTTCAGTACATAATGCGTTTACTCTGACATGTCTGTATGTTTAACGCGAAGGTGTGCAAGTACGACTTCGTGGAGGTGCGGAGCGGCCTCTCGTCCGACTCTAAGCTTCATGGGAAATATTGCGGCACCGAAGTTCCCGAGGTCATCACTTCTCAGTACAACAACATGCGCATCGAGTTTAAGTCGGACAACACCGTTTCAAAGAAAGGCTTCAAAGCACACTTCTTTTCTGGTTAGTGAGATTTCACACTAATGATAATGAAAAAGAAAAAACCCCAAATGGAAATGCCTCTGTTGTGGATATTCTGTGTCTGTGTGTGTGAGATGATTGAATTTCCTCAAAAAAAAAAAAGCCTTTGAACTTGCTTGTATAAACCAACTTTTGTGGTGTCGGTTTTTATAAACCAAGTTCTGTTGTCTTCTGGTGTAGATTTCAAAAGTTTTCAGTGTTTTTGGGTTCCTTGTTTTTTTTTTTTTTGTTCTTCATCCTGTTTGGCTAACCCCATTCCTTCTCACAGTGTTGCGTGCTGAGAAATTTGTAAAATTCAAGCCAAGCACGGATTTATACGTACTCACGCTCTCACCAACAAAGATACAGTTTTTTTCCCCCAAGCGCTGCCCAGCTTCGGTACAGGACAAGAATGTGAGGAATGTTTTGAGTCTGAATACTAAAATTTCATCCAAACCCAACACCGATCTTGTACATCAGAACCAGACCAACCCCACAGGTTCATGCTTCATATTGTGCACCGTGCCAAACGATTTCCAAACAGAAAACTCATTCCAGAAAAATATCCGAGGCTCAAATGATATGCTGCTATACCTCATTTGCATCCATTCTCTTCATGTGTGGTAATGTGGACTTTTGTGCCAAGAATGCGGTGCCTATAATATGCCAGGTTTGACAAATATTTGAGTAATAATAAATATAATATAATAACAAATTATGCCAGAATTCAGGCCGGATTGGCTGTGAGAAACTTGTAAGTGAAAATCCAATGCTGAAGGAATATTTGTGAAATGTTGTGTATTGTGTCCGTTTTAAATACAGTAAGTCCCATACGTACGAATATTTAAGTAACGAGCTTTTGAAGATACGAACATGCGTTTATGTATTTATTCACGGAAGTTAGATCACATGTCTGGCATACATGGTCAGATACGTGTAACAGCGATGAAGCTGGAAAATAATAAGATGGCAGACATTACTCGTTCTTTTAACATGAATCGTTAACTACACTAAGAACACTGTACAGTAATATACTGTGTATAATTGATTGTGTTAGTATTCTAGACATGTTTTTTGGACTTACAAACAATTTGGACTTATGAACAATTCTCGTTCGTATGTAGGGGACTTGCTGTAATGTTTACAATAGTGTTGTTTCTATGGTGTCTGTATATGTGCTGTAACATCAGGGGCGTTCTCTTCCACAGATAAACCTGCCACCTGCAAAGCACGGATCTTTATATTTAAGTCCTGTCAGGACATAACTGCCCCTCCTTCTGCTCGTAGAGCAGCCATAGGGCAGGTCACAGGTACGGTCACCTCTCCTGTGACAGGTTTTGGGGAACCGATTGGCCCCCTTCTCTCAAGGGGTTCTCTCTTATTAGCAACAAATGTGCCTCCAACAGCATTTGTTGAGCTGATGTCAGATTCTATCTGTAGATCAATCCATTCAAGCTGCTTGAGTCCAGACAAACGTGGGTCTGGTGTGGTTTAAGGATGACAAACTGGGCTATGTCACTCTTGAATGTGATGCTCCTTTTCTAAACACTTTCAGTAGATGAATGAACTCTTCCCTGGCAGAGCGCCGTCAGGTTCAGGGAGGTCCCCACAGCCCTCCCACATCCTCCTAATCCTCATGAGTGTGTGACCGAGTGTGTCAGAGGTTTGAAAGCCAGCGGAGCATTTAAAACAATTTGATAATGTCGAACGCAAGCACGAGACAAAATGCAAGCCATGTGTCTGCAGGGACGTGCGGCATTCGGTTTTAATCAGCTCCTGATTGAACAAGAAGGAAAAAAAAGGAGAAAAGTGTGCATGCATTTATGTGAAAACTCAGGAGCAATACAAACATCTGCTCCTGTTTATTATTATTATTATTATTATTATTATTCCTGAATCTGTTTTCATACAGGATGAATGGATGCACATGTTGATTCTTTTCTTTTTCTTCCCTTCCTTTTCTTTCTTGCCTTTTCCTCGATCAAATTATTTGGTCCAACAACTACAAGGGTAGATGTGGACTAAATGGACTTTTTTATTTGAATTTATTTATAAATCTTTTAATTAAAGTGTTTCCCGGGTGATGGATATTCCTAGATATTCCCGCAAAGTTATTACTGATTTGGCTGCACGTCTCTTTGTTGTGTGCGTGTCAGATAAGGACGAGTGCTCGAAGGATAACGGCGGATGCCAGCACGAGTGCATCAACATCATCGGCAGCTACGTTTGCCAGTGTCGCAACGGCTTCATACTGCACGAGAACAAGCACGACTGTAAAGAAGGTGCGCATACACACACACACACACACACACACACACACACATGTATATACTAAAGTACAGACTAGGAGAGAAGAAATGTCTGTTTTTATTTCTCAAGGATGAAAAAACTGTTACTCCTTTAACATTACACTCAACTCAACAACGCAACTCTTACTGGTCAGAATTAGAAGAAATCAAATCCCAGGTTTATATTAATATACTTCTGCGACTTTAAGGTCGATAAAGAGCACATATTTTTTTTACTCTGACCCAGTTCCTTTGAGTCAAACACAAAAACTTCCAGATTGTGGAGTGACTTATTGTAATGTGGAGGTTTCAGCCTATTTTCGTTTTAGGACACACAGCCGACTTTTTTTTTTTTTTTTTTTCCTTGACGGCCTGACTCAGTTTTCCCGAGGGACAGACTCGGGTTACGCGAAAAGCGCTTTCTCCTGCAGCCATCAGCGTTCCCGATTCGGGAAGGAGAAAAAGCCTGATGTGGCTTCAAAGGGAACACGGGTTCCACTTAAACTGGCTCTTCTCTTAAAGGTGCATCTCAGGTGACAGTGAACTAGCACTGACACCTGGGAACCGGGCCAGAGTTTAGAAAACATTCTTACCTCTAATCCTCTGCAGAAGATTCTTTTTTTTTTCTTCTTCATCTGTAGTTTGTGCGAACTCAGGGGTTTTCATGCTGGAACACATTCTATAAATCTTGTTTGCTTTTTCGCTTGTGTGTATTTACATGATTCATTACATTCCTCAGCTTTTCTTTATCGCACCTTCTCCCTCTGACATTTTCTCTCTCTCTCTCTCTCTCTCTGATCCTGTAGCGGAGTGCGAGCACAACATCCACAGCCCCACCGGCACCTTAAGTAGCCCCAACTGGCCTGATAAGTACCCCAACAGGAATGAGTGTACCTGGGACATCACCGCTACTCCGGGCCACCGTGTCAAAATTGTGAGTGTAAAAAAGCAACATAACGTGTCGCTCTCACACTTTTTTTTTTTTAAGGGTTTTATTTCTTCCATAACCTTGCTCTTACAGTATTAGGATTAGTGTAACATACAGTCTTTTGGGCTTCCTGTCAAAATGTCTCATGCACGTTATATACTGACAGACGTGCAAAAACACATCCCCGTCTCACATACGATATGCACACGTGCGTTATAATCATATCTGATTCATGCCCCGTCCCATCACCGAAGCGAATCTATTAACTCAATAAATTACACCCTCCCTCCCTCCCAGAGCAGCTGCTTCCTCTGGAAACTCTTCCGAAATGTATTTTACGATATTAATATATTCATGTGTCTATGCAGGAAATCCCTGCTGGCCAGAGGGGTCAGAGCAGGCGTTCGAACAGGTCCGTCCGATCAAAGAGAGCTGTCAGGAGCGCTCCCGTCAGGCCCGTGTGTTAAGTGAGTCCTAATGGCTCAGGAAGGAGATATGCACATGGGGAATGAGGGAGCGATGAGGAGTCCGGTCTCGGGGGCTGCATGAATCAGTCAAGGGGGGGGATTTAGACTCCCAGATCAGATTCTGAATTCCTTTCGGAATTTATTCCTTAATAGAAACGTTATGTGCGAAAGCACGGAGATAAATATAGTTTACTCGAGATTTGTAGCTTGTTTTATCTCTTCTGTCTGTCAGACACAGTGATTTGTAGCTGGATGGATGACGGCTATTCATAAGCGCACGATCATAGGGAAACACACAGAAAAGGAAAGGTCAAGGCAAGGGAGTGTAGATAAATACAGACACGAATTACAACAGGATTTGTGTAGTAATAATAAGGCTTCCTTTCTAATTTATGATGCCTTCGTTCCGTATTTTCATCCTCCTCTCCAGTCATTCAACGAGTTCGAGATCGAGCAGCACCAGGAATGTGCGTACGATCACCTGGAGGCGTTCGACGGCGACTCGGACAAGGCGCCCATTCTGAGCCGGCTCTGCGGCACCAAGCTTCCCGAGCCGCTCGTCTCCACGGGCAACAGGATTTACCTCCGCTTCATCTCCGACGCCTCTGTGCAGCGCAAGGGCTTCCACGCTACACACTCCACAGGTCAGTGTGTGTGTCTGTGTTTGTGTGTGTGTGTGTCTGTGTGCATGTTTGAGACCAGGTTACAGGAATTCATATTTTTGTGATTTATTTTTAAGATTTTTTTAAAGTATTAAACAGAGATCTGTGATTTTTTTAATATATATATTGTTCATTAAACAGTCTATTAACTGTAAGTCACTGTAACTGGACTCTTGAACAGTTTATCAGACTTGATGTCCAGCAGTGCCCTCTAGTGTCCAAAGCATGCATGACATACAGTATGCAAAAATGTAATGAAACATTGATCAGTCATCATATTACTGACATATAAATTATGCAGTGTTGGGGGACGTTACTTTTTAAAGTAACTAATTACATTACAAAATTAGTGTCATTAAAAAGTAATCAGTTACATTCCAGCGTTACTTTCTGATAAAAGTAACTAGTTCGAGTACTTTTCCACTGCAGAAAATGAAAACTCCTTTGTGATTCCT
>JAQQZS010000013.1:5413393-5424209 GCA_030068045.1 Platyallabes tihoni | reverse complement strand
TGGTGCTGTGTGAGCGCCTCATGCAGCTCGCATAAGGCCGTGTCCGTGTCCGCTTGTGGTGGAATATAAACGGCGCTGATTATGACCGATGTGAACTCCCGGGGTAGATAAAAAGGACGACACACTAATGCACTTATCCCAGCGTTTCACTAGTGCTTGGAGACCGTCAAGGTAGAAAGTTTGCTCAGTAAAATGGAGCCATGATCGGAGAACTACTACTCGGCTAAAACGCTAGCCTCCCAGGAACTCCTTTAATGGCCCAAACAGTTGAAAATGCCTGGGAGTAGTGAGGTCAGGACTGTATAAGGGATGTGGCTGTAACTCCCAGCTGAGTTCCTGTAACGTTCAAGTGATGTTGGTGAATGATTGTGTGCACGAACACACAAATTGGTAACAAGTTTTCTGTTGATTTTCAAGGTTCCACTTTCTGAATGTTCACGGGAACACCTGCAGTGTGTTTAGAGCCACCTCAACCGGGATTATCATTTGTTCAGAGTCTCATCACTGTATTGTGCTTGAAATCTCTCAGATTTAAGTCTTCATTTACAAGAAATTTCATGACAAATCCCGGTTTTACTTGAACATGCGTCGTAGTTTTACTTTAAGAATAAAAAGGCAACCCAAATGTAGGTTTAAAACGCACACTTAAAAGCTGTAGCATTCTTTTACCTGCAAGGCCTCACTTACAAAATGGTTCTGCATAAAATCGGTGTATTCCAGCAGAAAAAAAAATAATAATCTTGTCACTTGGTAACTGTTGCATGACAACCCTAGACTTTATGCTCTAACTGCTTTTTTTTTTATGGCAAGCGCTTTTATTATCCAAAGCAAGTTCCAAGTTAGGAATAATCTCATCCGAGCACTAAGCTTTCGTAGTTAAAGCTCTCACCAAATCAATTCAAACACTCCGATCCTAATTAAAAATCAAAAGTGCCGCCGTTGTATTTTCAAACCATATCTTTTACGAGCACAAGTGCACTTTTCTTACTGGAACAGCACCGCATCTGAAATCTGGTCCGAGGTCTGAGTGTCCTGCCATTAACGCAACCAACAACTGCAATTTGCTCACTAGTTGCTAAGCAATTCTGGGTTTCCTTTAAAGGCCCGGAGGATTTGATTTCCAACACACACACTCACACACACACAGCCAAATCTATACACCCACAGGGAAGGTCAAACTATTTCCTACTTCTGTAAAAATTGCACATTTCCACTTTTAGACACACTCATATGCCTACGACACCATCACCTGGTTGATTGATGGATGCAAAATGATGACATGAAAATCCAACCGTGAATCAATCGGTCTAAGTTAAGAAGAGCTATGATGGTCATGTGACCTCGGTTTTTTAAAAATGGAACCGTAAATTGCTGATGCCGCAGGAAAACTTGTCAAGCAGTGAGAAGGACTCATTGATTGATGTTTCATGCTGTTTGTATTGAAATGGATGGAAATGGAGCAAAAGAAAAAAAGGACAGAGCGTTTCTTTAATGCTCTTAGTGTCAGCCTGTAAGGAGACGAGTTAAGTCAGAAAAGTACAGACAAACTTTGGGGATGAAATGGTTCAGTGTGAAGACGGGAAGTTGATGGAAACATAACCAGGACGCAGTGTTCTTCACAGACCAGGACGAATGATAAGGAAGTTTAAAGCAGCCTTGAAGCAGATGTTTGTTGAAGAAAGCTGAAGGAGAAGTTAAATCCTGGCACCTGGACATCATGTTAAAATTGTAAAAAGTAAACAGTAAAACAGTTAATGTTAAAATCCTGAAGATGACATGCTGAAGCAAGACCATAGCAAACCAAGCACATGATCTCTTGAGTAGAACACACACACGTCTGCAATCAGACTGGACTGGTCAGTGGGTTTGGGGTTAGCTAATGGACACCACTGTTGCACCCTTGAGCGACTCATGTATCCCTTCTGGAGGCATTTACACGCCAGTGGTTGTTGTTGCTGGTGTTGTGTATGTTGTTGTATCAAGCTGGGGTAGAGGGATAATTTTACTTTACCAGTATCGTGGAGACCAGTGAGCCTACTATCAGTGGGCAATAGGAAGAAATCACGAGAGGAACCAGACTCAACAAGGAACCCATTCTCAACTGGGTGAATTTTCCATTCCATTTTTTGTACAGTTATACTGTATATACAGGGGCTCAGCACTTTAGTTTAGTTCTAGATGCCTAATTGCCTGCATAGACCTATGTGAATTTGGTGGCAGTTTGAGTCCCGTCTCAGGCCTGTGTGTGGAGTTTGCATGTTCTCCCTGTTCTTGGTCCCCCCCCCCCCCACACACACACATTAATTGATTCACTCATTCAGATTCTCTATACTGCATGTCCTGTACAAGCTCACAGGAAGCCTGGAGCCTCTCCCAGGAGATTTTGGCCACAAGGCAGGGTACACCCTGGACAGGGTGCTCTCATTCACACACTACCTAATTTTTACTAACCCACTAACTAGTTATAATTAGCCAAATTTGGGAACGGCAATTAGTTTAATCTGTATGTCTTTGGACTGTGGGAGGAAACCGGAGAACCCAGAGGAAACCAACCAAGCACAGGGAGAACAAGCAAACTCCATGCACACTGATGGGACTCGAACCCGGACCCTGGAGGTGCGAGGCGACAGTGCTAACCACTACACCACAGTGAGAAATTTTTGTTCATTTTTTTTCTAATATAAATAAATATAACCCTTGATTAAGAGCTTGTTTTAGTGAAGATCTAATTTAAATTGAAATCATCACAAAAGCAACGTTTCAAGGGAATTATTGTTATTTTCTGTACTTCAAGAACAAAAGCAATTAAGAAATAACATACCATCCAGGAACAAAATTTTTTGTGTATATGTAATGCTGGCTTAGTGGTTAACACTGTTGCCTTGCACCTCCAGATTCTGAGTCCATGTTCTGCCCGTGATTGGTGGGTTTCTGGTTTCCTCCCATAGTCCAGAGACATGCAGATTAGGCTAACTGGCATTTCCAAATTGCCTGTGGTGTGTGAATGTTGACTGGAGGTCCTACCACAGTCGTTTAAATGGGAATAAATACAATGGTCCCAATTGGTCCTAGATGGATGGATGGAATGTTATAATCACTCTTTGCAGCCGTGATTAACAGAAAAGCATCTCAGCACGAATCAAAGCATGAGGCGAACAGGCTGCAATAAGAGCATTTCAGTGAACCTGCAGAAATAAATATACACTGATGATTATTTGATATCTATTAGTGCACATGCTGTACTTTAATGATCCACGGTGCCGTACGACTTTCACGGCACTTTAGTTGCCTTTGGCTCTGTAACAGACAGGATGAACGTGCGTTCGGTTATTTTAATAAGGATACGTCTCGTCATTGTTCAACTCCTGGTCTTTCCTGACTTCGGAGAAGTGTGAATCGATGCTCATAATATACTGTACCGAGAGAGAAACTGTGTGTGTGTGTGTGAGAGTGTGAAAGTGTGTGTGTTTGATCAACGTCCAAAATCAGCAGGCGTTTTTGCTGTGTTCCTTTTAACAGGAAGGTGAAAAGGTAATGAAAGAAAACATGTTTCATTTATTCAGCTTTTTCCTTGTATCGAGGAAACACAAGGATGTGTGTTTAAGAATGTGTGTACAGTATGTGTGCATATTAGCCACTGTCTCTCTCTCTCTCTCTCTCTCTCTCTCACTCTCGCTCTGGACTGTTTTCAGGTCAGTGATTTCCTTTTTTGCGGTAATTTAATTGCACTGAGAGATGAAAGTGCCTGAAAGAGCCATAATCCTTCAAACACACACACACACAAACATACACACTCACTGACCAACAGATAAGCCATTGGGGTTGTAATGATGAAAGTCCTAAAACATCTCTGCTTGTGTGTGTGTGTGTGTGTGTGTGTGTGCTGATCTTCCAGGATCCTGATGAGGAACTACATTAAATATTTACACAGTGTTTATACATAATGTAATACTGCCCCCCCCCCCACACACACACACACACACACAATTCAGAGAATTAAGATATTTCAGGTTGATAGAACTTTATTTCAGTAAATATTACATACACTGTAAAAAAAAATGCATTTGCAACTTCTATACCAACAGCTGGACAGATGTGCGTAAAGGGCGACCTTTTCTTTCTGGTTTCTCCATTTTGCTCTGATGTGGGCATAAACAAGTAACACTATTGAAAAACTGAATAAAATTACCAAAAACTCAAAGCGAGAGATTGTGGATCAACACTATGTACCCACATATCTGGAACATCTGGAACTTTTGAATCTTTTGTCAAAATGCAAAATGTGAACTACCACAGAAACTCGCAGCAAGAAATACAGAAGTGAAAAAAAAACGGAGACGTATAAGTTCCCTATAAGTCTCTTGCTCTTCTTCTTAAAGGCACTGTACATCTACTGTACATCAGGACAACGAACCAACGACACATAATGAAAACTGTGTGTGTATGTGTGTGTCTGAGAGAGAGAGAAAGAGAGAGAGAGAGAGAATGCTCCAGTGAGTCTGATCTCAGGTTTGGCATCGCCCCCAAAAGCTGAAACACAAACACTGGCGCCTCTGTGTGTGTGTGTGTGTGTGTGTGTGTGTGTGACTATAATTGTGTATAATTGACCACAGAGTCAATGTGTCTCTTCCATAACACTATGAGTTAAAGGAGTACTCCCAACATTTTAAAAACCTAATTTTTATTCACCACATTTGTAGTTCTTGTGTTAGTAGTACAAATGTTCAGAATTCTTCCATCACATAACATACAAGCAAAAAAAAAAATCTGTTTTTTTATGGGTAATCAGCTTATTGTCTTGGGGCGGTTGTTTTTGAGTCAGTGAGTCAGTACATTCTGCCATACAAGTTCTATAGAGTATGTGAAAAAAGAGTTCTAGACGGTTCAAATGTGTCAAAATGGAGTACAAATGAGACACGATGGAGGTCAAATGAGTCAATGTGGAATCCAAATGAGTCAATGTGGAATCCAAATGAGTCATGATGGAGTTCAAATTAGTCAATATGGAACTCAAATGAGACATGATGGAGTTCAAATGAGACACGATGCAGTTCAAATGAGTCAAGGTGGAATTCAAATTAGTCAAGATGGAGTCCAAATTACCCAAGCTTAAACCCATATGAGTCAGGATTGTGCTCAAATTAGTCAAGACGAAATGACTAATGAGTCAATATGAGGTTAAGATAAGCTAAGATAGAGTTCAAACGAGACATGTCAAAGTCAAATGAGTCAAAATGGAGTCCTAAATGAGTTGAAATGGAATCCAAATGAGTATGTGAGTTAAATTGAAACATGGTAGAACTCAAATAAGTCAAGATGGAGACCAAAGAAGTGAAGATTGAGGTTCACATGAGTCAGGACTGAGCTCAAATGAGTCAAGATAGAGTTCAAACGAGACACAAAAGAGTCCAAATGAGTCAAAGTGGAATCCAAATGAAGATGGATAGAGTTCAAATGGGTCAAGATGGAGCTCAAATGAGTCAAGATGGAGTTCAAATTAGTCAAGATGGAGTTCAAATGAGAAACGATGGAGTTCAAATGTGTCAAGGTAGAATTCAAATTAGTCAAGATGGAGTCCAAATTACCCAAGCTTAAGCTTAATGAGTCAGGATTGAGCTCAAATTAGTCAAGACAGAGTTCAAATGAGACAGGATGAAGTTCAAATGAGTCAAGACAGAATTCAAATTAGTCAAGATGGAGTCCAAATAACCGAAGGAGTTCAAATGAGTCACAAATTAATTCAAATTAAATGGATAGAATTTAAATGAGTCAATATGGATTTAAGATAAGCTAAGATAGAGTTCAAACGAGACATGTCAAAGTCAAATGGGGTCCTAAATGAGTTGAAATGGAATCCAAATGGAGTCCGGAAGTTTAAATTAGTAATGGTAGAACTTAAATGAGTCAATTTATGAGACCAAAGAAGTGAAAATGGAGTTCAAATGAGTGAAGATGGAGTTCCAATAAGCCAAGATTGAGTTTAAATAAGTTGTGATGGAGTCAAGATGGGGGTGCAACTGTGCTAAGATGGACTTCCAATTGGTCAAGATGGGGTTCAAATGAGGCAAGATTGAATTGTGATCGGTCAAGTCTGAGTCAAAATAACTTTAGACAGTTTAATTAAGTCACGGTGAGGTTCTGATGAGCCAAAATGAGTGGATATCAAGTTCATGAGTCAAGGTCAAGCAAGACTTCATTTCATGTATGCCACAGCAAAACTGCAAATTCTCTTGAGAATATGTGATTATGAATATGCAATTATACACAAGTAAAAGTGATAGTTCATTGCAAACAACATAGATTCTCACTCTGTCATCGCTAACCAAGACATTGTCAATATTCCTTATTAAATAATTTATCGACTATGCTAGTTCTCTCAACTAGTTGACTTGATTTGTGCCAATGAGTAGGCTGTTGTCTAAAACAAGGAATTAGTTTTTGTCAAACTCTGCATGCAAGAAGAAATCATAATAGGAATACTATATTTACAAACTCTTAGTCGAGACCAGGATCATATTAAGTGAGACATGTCCAGGTACAAATGTCTCAAGACCATCCAGTGGTCCATCTGTCTGCCCATCACTGTTTAGGAGTAATGTGTGATTATTATGTGTGATAATTATAATTAAGTAGAGATTTTTTAGGTAGAAATGTGCTAATCCTGTATCCTCCTTATAGATTTGAAATGTTCTATATTCATAACTTAAAACTGAAACAGTGCAACAATTTTGTACGTTTTTTAAGGTACAGTAAAAACAGTTACACGCACACACCAACAAACATGGAGCTAGAATAAATCCTATTAAAAATATGCCATCAGCTCTCTTTCTCTCTGTGTGAGATCATTCCTACTTCCTGCCCAAAAAGGGACACAGCAAATTCACTCTCAAATGCTTAGCAACGTCAAAATAACAAAAATAAAATGCATTGTATTAATCAGATCTATTGTTTCTTCTTTTTTTTTTAATACAAATGTTACACAGCGAGAGAGAAATATATCTTTATCTAAGCCATTAGTAATATTAGTACTTCGTTTCTACAAGTGACGCCTAAAAACGGGCTTTTGGTTTCCCCTTCCTCTTTTAGAAAAAAAAGAGGCAAAAAAAGCGCAATGAGGATTACGACAAGTATCCGTAGTCGATGTCGTCGTCATCGTATTCTTCGTCGTCTCCCGCATCCTCCTGATCGTTAAAGGCATCGTCGTCTTCGTCGTCTGAGAGCGACATGTCCCCGCTTCCAAAGTCTCCAGAACCCTCCATTACTGCAACTGAACACACAAACACAACTTCTTGGTTTATAAACAATTTTTTGCTGAAATAATGGATGCTCCACAAGTCTCTTGTCTTCTAGGATTGCCTTGTGTTTGGCTTCATTCATTTCCCCCTTATTTTACCTAAAAAAGCATTCCCACCATATGATGCTCCCACCACCATGTTTCCCTATGGGCATCCTGGCTTCATCAGAACAGAACATTTTTCTACATGATGGAGTTCGAATAAGTCAAGATGGGATGTACTCAACCAGTCAAAAGTTTAGACATGCCTTCTAATTTAATGGTCTTTCCTGATTTCTTTCTTTCTACATTATAAAACAATGCTGAAGTCATCCAACATACAGTACGGTATGCAATAATCTACTTTTAACAGTTGATATTGAGATGTATATCTGCTACTTGTGCTCTGTAAATCCTTCATAACGGATATAATCTGAGGTGCTGGTTGTTAATTGGTGATTTCTGAGACTCTAAATGAACTTCTCCTTTGCAGCAGAGGTCAGTTTTGGTCTTGCTTTCCTGGGAAGGTCTTCATGAGAGCCAGTTTCATCATGGAGCTTAATGGGTTTTGTAAATGCATTTGACACAATACAGTTCTTGTAAAATCCAGTATTGTTCTAGAATGTAGAAAATTGAATCCAAACTTTTGATTGTTACTGTAAATGAGTCAAGATCATGTTATAACGAGTCAAGATGGGGCTCAAATGATTTAAGATCAGTTCCAAGAGTCAATATGGAATTTAATTGTGTCATGGTGAAACAAGAAGGGCTTCAATTGATCTGAGATGGGATTTAAATGAGCCAAAATATGATTTAAAGGAGTCTATATCGAGTTCCAGTGAGTCAAGATTGGGGTTCAATTGACCTAAGATGGGATTTAAATGAGTCAAGTTCCAATGAGCCATTATGTCTCGATATAATTTTTAAATGAGTCAGAATGGAATTAGAGTCGAGATCAAGTCTGAATTAGTTAAGACGGCGATCAAATGAGTCACAAATCAGGTTTTTGAAATAAATCTCTTACTGTACATGCTCGGAGAACCATAAAGGCCATTTCTGGCTACCTTAAACGTTTGCTATTGACCCCTCTATCAGTCTGTCAGCTGAGCATTCTTGTTAGTATGTCAAAAATAAATGATAAAATGTTGGATTTGCACGGATTTATCCTTTCTACTTCCAGATGAACTGGCATAAATCCAAAAATAGAGGTAAAAACTCCAGAATCAGAATCAATTTGACCTCATTCTATTTGTATCCATCAATACTTTATAATTTTACGCAGTATCATTTGCATGCTTGTAGATGCCCACCGCATTCGACCGGGCCGATCCTGCGTGACCCGGCGACCTCCTTTCCATAGCGATCCACACACCAGCACTGTCCGCTGCTGCCATGGCACTGGTGAGGCTTGTAGAAGCCGTCCGCGTCGCAGGTGGGTATGTACTGACCTGCACGTGCACGTGAAGACGTTAAGTTCGGTCCAGTTAAATCAGAGAGAGAGAGAGAGAGAGAGTCGCTCACCCAGGAGTTTCTTTCTAGCTTGCTGTTTGTGAATCTTAGTAATCTTTGCCTGGCATGGAGAGTCTGGAATAAGAGACTCCAATCAGCACAGACAACATAACAGAGAGGAAGTCTAGAAATTAATATCTATCGGTAGCATTAACCGCATTACATCATACGGTTCAGTCGCTCATGTTACGCTCAGCGACTGAACTCAGCACTTTCCAGCTTTGAAGGTTTGCTTACCCTGGTGCCTCTTGAAGCAAGAGCACCACTCTTTGCTGGAGATGAGCTGGTCTCGGCCCAGGTCACATGACCTGAGGAAAGTCTTGGTGCACTCGTCCCCATGATCCCAATTCAGGCTGATCAGTTCTGACTTGTCCAGCTGACGATCGAAATTTATGTCCATTCTGGTGAAAATCCAGCCGAGGGAGCCTTTACAGTCTTGCGGCTGGGTCGCGTACGCTGTTGCACACCCGAGCAGAAAGAGAAACGGAGAGAGGGGGCGGATAAATCGATCAAATAGGCGGTACTTGGTGTTGGTGTGTTGTGGTTGTGTAGAAATAAGACAGAACAGTACCTGTGTCTGGTTTGGGCAGGTTGAGCTTCTTGCTGGCCTTGCGCACATCTCTGCTCCAGATTCTCAGTCTGCTCGCCACATCGTTCAAATCTTCCTCACTGCATTCTGCACTCACACACACACACACACACACACTCATAGAGTGTAGAGAACTGCCTTCTACGTGATTAGAAGGTTTTATTAACCTACATTTTTAAAAAACTGCCACTAATTTCCTAAAGCCACGATTAGTGGAAGATATTTCGGACGTCTGAAATCCACAAAAACGGTGCGGCCATGCATTTCCTGCCAACCTGCGCTCTCTCCCTCTCTTTACACGGCCAGATTTGATCGTTTAATATGTTCCTAAGGTGTATTGATGAATTAAGAGCAAAAATAAGAAGAGTTTGTTTGATGGTAAGTCTTAAAGTAATCATGCTGCTGTGAAGATGTGTGTATATATACCATCGTTCTTTTGCAATCCACATGGACAACGTCCTGAACACTTCACTGCAAGCTGCGATCCAGAGAGACATGCCTTCAACTCCATTTCACACTACAGGAGACACAGCGAGACAAAAAGAGAGGGATCAGTGTGTTAATAGAGATTTGTGTGGTCTTTTGATAAGATCCTGGAAAATTACAAACACAAATTAATATCAGATGGAGGTGTGTGTGTGTGTGTGTGTGTGTGTGTACATGCATGCGCTACCTTAGTAGGATAAGTGCGTCTGTCTGTGGCACAGACCGGTTCATGAGGTGTCACTGGACATCTCTTACACTTATCCAGCGGAAGCCTTAAATCCATGTTCTTTAAGCTAAAAGGCAGGGAGGGGAAAAATGAGAGCTGATTATACTGTACATTATACTGAATACTGAGCATAATTCAGTGCGTTAACGTATTTAAAGGCAACAGCAATAAGTCATCTAAGGCTTGCAACTCAAAAATTGTGATTTAAACCATGTACCAACTAGAGCTGTGAATTATAGGTGGGCTGTTGATTGAGTTATGAGCATTGCCATTTTCGTTTTTTGATTCAATAAGACTCAAGTGCAGCGTGTGATTTGCTGTTTTTCGTACAGATTTTGAGGAATTCACTCGTTCACCCACTGGCTGCGTTCCATTCCAAAGTGCACTTCCCTGCTTCCTTTTCAGGGAATATCAGTGAAGGGAACTTCCCGACAAAATTCCATCATTCGAGACACCCTGCAAAGTCACCCGTACAGACGTCACTTCCTCCGTGCGTTACCATGAAAATTCACACTACGGACATTAAATATTGAATTTAAGGTTTCAAGTTTTTATTCACTACAAAAACAAAAACTGATAAAACATTATAAAACATACTATAAAACGTGTATAACTCGTAAATGAATTATTCATTCATCTTCTATACCGCTTTATCTTCTATTCAGGGTCGCGGGGACTTGGAGCCTATCCCAGGAGGCTTAGGGCACAAGGCAGGGTACACCCTGGACAGGGT
>JAQQZS010000013.1:5218383-5234235 GCA_030068045.1 Platyallabes tihoni | reverse complement strand
CAGGGTCGCGGGGGGCCTGGAGCCTATCCCAGGAGGCTTTCGGGCACAAGGCGGGGTACACCCTGGACAGGGTGCCACTCCATCGCAGCTGACATTATAATGATTGTTCAAAATGTGGTTATACATCTGCAGTAACTGTAAGCACTACAGTATATACATGCATTTCTACAAACTTGTCGAAAAATGTAAAAATGTAAAAAACAAAAAAACAATCTTTGTGCTGCAAAGCTCATTTAGGGCCAGAAAATTATAACCAGAATCCTGAAATAAATTAAATTAACCATAAGCTGTTTATTTCCAGAAAGTTACAAATCACAACTGTGCTTTGGTATCTTTAAAATGTGACTAATGAAACAGTTCTGGATCCGTGGTTAAAAATTGCAGACTGCAGTTTTAAAGAAGAATCAGAGAAAAAAAACAGAAAAATGCCTAGATAGACATACACACAAATACACACACTTAAGGAAGAACGCCATTAACAATTCTGCCTGCATTTTAATGAGGAAAGAAGGGGGACACAACAAGAGTGTGCGCACACACACACACACACACACACACACACACACACACACACAAATATACACATCTATTGGAAATTGACACTCTGAGAATTAATAGATGATGAATCCACCCACGCATAAACAATAGCCCAATGTGATATAACCTCGTAGACATACTGCCATACAACACTGACACACACACACACACACACATAGCTTGGGGTTGAATACAAGGGTTCATCACATCGGCTTTCTTTACAAAGTTTGCTTTTAAAATAAACTTTTATTTTAGACTTTAGTATAAAACCATTTTCTTGGTATGTTTTATTTGCCGCCTTCTGTTGCGTGAAATGCAGGAGGACTGAATCAGGATTTTGTATTTTAACACACCTCTGTTGATTTGCTGTCTGTGCCTACCATTATGTTTCCATCCTAATGTTTGTAAGACAAGGCCTCGGAACTTCAACGCAACAGAAGCAGTGAGTGCAGAGGTACCCACAAGCCATTGCAGTACTCCTTTTACATTGAGGCACCTCCAGAATGAATGCCATCCTCCCTGGAAATAAGGTAAGGTAAACAAAACAAGGGAGGTACAGTAGGCCTTATTGAGTGATGTTTAAAGAGTGCCAAAGACATTCCAGAGGCTTGGCAAACATGAAAATGTTCTCTAGTGTTATGAGAACAAAATGGAACACCTTGGCATTAAGCTTTAAAGGTTTGGCAGAAATCCTGAGAGAACCATTCTCAGAGTGAAGCATGGTGCTGGGAGCATCATGTTGAGAATTTCCCCTAACTCAGGTATATACATTGCTGTGTACTGTATATGTGTTTGATGCAGAAGAAGAAAGGAGTAGGCTGCTGTTCTGCATGGATGCACAGCTTAGGACCAAAAAAAAATTATAATTATGTCCACACACACACACATACACACACAGACTTTTCTTGTTTATTGGCTGTCGACTCTCGGCATTCCTGTTGTGTGTTAATAGTTTATGACACTGTGGCTCGGCTGAGCGTATGATTCAGTGGTGTGTTAAGAAATGCAGATGGGTTTGCTCTAAATACCTCGGCTGAAATCGATGCAGATTATATTCATCACATCGCGTCTGACCATATCAATTTAAATCCAACCGAGGAGGAGAGAGCGCGGGAGAAAAAGAAGGACGCTTCTGAGAATTTATTACCGCTATGGCTCCGTGGGCTTCTCAAAATAAACCGTACGTCTTCAGGCAAGCAGCGATCATTTGTTCCCAGTGGAAACTTTGATGAGATGTTAAGGTGGATTTAAGCCAGTAATTGCCTGTGTGGCATAGGGAAAGTGCATTTCACTTATGAACCACAAGCCTGGTTCCTTAAGATCATACAGTTCCGCTGATAGATCTGTCATATGATGTAGAATCGATAAGTGCTAAGTAAATAAACGGTTTGCGTATTCAACATTAAAAAATGTTTTAATGGGTTTATTTAAAACGCATGTAATTGGATAGGGGCAAAAATAAACTTTCAGTGAGTAGCAGGAAACAACTTCAAGTAACTGGAATAACCACTTTTAACAACTATGGTGAGAAGAAAGGCATTCCAGAATGCACAAGAGCAGGACTCTGAGACTAAAGTGGACACGGGTTATATTTTTTACTACATAACCTTTTTCGCAGTCCTATCAGTGCTCTATGAGTAAATGGTGTTACATTCGTTCATTTGTAACTGTGGTGCGAGCAAAAATTGATGCCCCACTTGTGATTTGTGTGAAAGATGATCAGCGTACAGTGATTATTTATTTATTTCACAGAAGAGCATAAACAGAAGAATTTGGACATCTGCAAACATTATTTGGACCGATACTCTAAGGAAGGTGAAAGTTTATTAAAGAGAATGATGACACGGATTCTTCACTATGAGCCTAAGAACAAACGGCAGAGTCTGGAACAACATTCTCAATCACAAAAACATCCTCAATCACCGACCAAGAAAAAGTCTAAAAGTCAACCATCAGTTGGAAAATTTATCAATGCTTACAAGTTCCTGTGATTCTCAAGGGCTAGTATTTGAACGTTATCAGGAAAAAGGTTCAACAATCAACGGTGTTCGTTACAGTGAGACGCTTGTTGAAGAGCTGAAGCCTAAACTTTGGATTAAACCCAGTTGATTGCTTTCCAAGTGTGGTGTGATCTTGCCCACACAAAACTTGATTTTGAGGTGTTAAATCATCCTCCTTCAATCCTCACTCAATCAAAGACTTTCACCTGTTTGGTCCACTGAAAGCAGCCCTACAAGGACAAAGAATCACTTCTGATGAAGAAGTGAAGACAGCGGTGCGTTCGTGGCTCCTAGCTCAGTCAAAAACATTTTTTAATTAGGTAATATGAACGCTTGTTGATGGATGATCAAATTGTATTGAAAAGCAATGAGATTACTGTATGTTGAATTATTTTTTTTATTTGTCCTATCTAAAAGTTTATTAAATTAATTTCAACAACAGATCATTCGTATAAGGGTTAAAGCCAGGAATAATATTTTGTCTATTGATCATTTTAAAAACAGTAATCTTTGTGATTCCTATAGGCTCTAGGACAAATTGTTTCGCACTGCTCTTAGAGGTGCTGTTGCAGAATATGAATCAACACCTTCTGACATACTGTAAATAAAAAGAAATGAAGGAAGAAAGAAAAAAAAATACAATCATGCTAGTCCTGTCTTCAGCCAGAAGTTGAAAACGGTATAATTAGGCCTTATTACTTTTACGTCGATCAATTCGTGCATTCTCGTCACCCTCTCAGGTTGGTCACGGTGGAAACTCAGCTAGCGGGTGAAAATTGGAAATGACTAAATTAGAAGAAAACCGGATTATGAAAAATCCTCCACAGCTTTGTGTCATGAATACACAAACGCCTAATCGTTTAAAGTGGCCCATCTGGAGATGTAATATGGTCACTGTGACTGACCTCATTATAATCCAAACTCTGTTTCTCTCTTTCTTCTTCCTCAGGCTTTCAGGAGACAGCTTGTCTGCACGTTGTTCAAATGGCAGCATCTTTTTTTTCCTCTCTCGCTCTCTCTATCTTTCGTTCTCTTTCGAGATCTGCTTTCATGTAGCGTCACTTTACATTTCCCCTTGCTGGAGTGAGAGGAAACACGAGGACACGAGAGAGAAAGAGAGAGGGGGGGCACTCAAATGACAAGCGGGTTTGTCGTTTTCAATTCTGAGAAGCTGAGGCATCAAATAGGAGTGGAGAGAAGGACTAATCTTTGGACATCACTGTGTGTGTGTGTGGGTGTGTGTGTGCGCGTCGATTGTTGTTGCCTTACACTCTGAGACACAGACTGGTCTGATATTACAGCAGACGGACAGGGTGCATCGATCTGAGCTGAAACTCTACACAGGAACTACAGCATTATTAATTATACACTCATGCAACACACACAACACAACATGATACACACACTCATACACACACATACCCGTTCTTGTTGGTGCTTTTTCTTTTCCCCTGACCTTTTGGTGTGTTGCTGAGAGTCAGGTAATCAGTAATCAGGAACACACACACACACACACACACACACACACAGCTTTTCTTTGCTCATTAATGAGGTGAGTATCTCTGTCACCAGCAGAGTTGATTATTGTGCTATAGTAGCACACACTGAAGTGTTTTATTCCCCTTATACCACAGCAATTTTACATGAATTTTTAATAAAAATTAATGTTTCTTTAATAATCAACATGTCCCTACTTTTTTTATTATCATTTTTTATTTTAAGTTATTTTCATGTTGTGGAACGTCTACTAAACACATTACAGCAGCTCTATGCCAGTCTCTTACTTGTTTCTTTCGGAAATCTTCCTCACACTGGAGACTCATTCCTTATTTCATTCACTATATCAACAGTCATGTTTTGCTTTGTGGTCTAAATTTACTGGCTTACTATGAGAGCTATAAATAAAAAATAGATTTTAAATAAAGAAACAAAAGTTTCTGATGGGGCAGCACGTGGTGTAATGGTTAGCACTGTGGCCTTGAAGCTCCAGAGTCGAGGGTTTGATTCCAGTTCCTCCCACAGTCCAAAAAACATACAGATTAGATTAACTGGCATTCCCAATTTGCCCATAGTGTGTGTGTGTGAGATTAATTGCCACCCTGTCCAACCATGGCAACCGTACCCTAAGTCTCCTGGGATAGGCTCCAGCCCTCTGTGACCCTGAATACAGGATAAAGTGGTATAGAGGATAAATGAATTTCTGAGGAAGAAATAAGGAACAAAATTGTTACAAATAATAGGTTTTGCAGAACTTTCTCTGCATTGTTTAGTTAACATATTCATGACCTATAATTAGAAATTCATAAAGATCCCAATATCTGATTTTAAACTTACATTTTAAGGCTTGTAGTGGAGGTTAAACGCATTAAAACGGCATTTGCGCACCTCCTACATTTATGAAATTAGCATTTACTCACTTCTGACTAGGGATTCCTCACTTTTGACTACCATCTACTCACTTGTGACTAGCTTTAACTTATCTCTGACTAGCGTGTCCTCACCTCTGACTAGCATGTCCTCTTCTCTGACTAGCGTTTCCTTACCTGTGACTAGTGTTAACTCACTTCTGACTAGCATCACTTCTGACTAGCTGTAATTCGTCTCTGACTAGCATATCCTCTTCTCTGACTAGTGTTTCCTCACCTGTGACTACTGTTAACTCACCTCTAATTATCATTACCTCACCTCTGACTAGTGTTAACTCACCTCACCCTTAGAAACACTAGACTCTGACTAGCGTTTACGCACCCCTGACTAGTGTTTACTCAACTCTGATTAGTGTTTACTCAACTCTGACTAGCGTTTACTCAACTCTGACTAGCATTTACTCAACTCTGACTAGCGTTTACTCAACTCTGACTAGCGTTTACTCAACTCTGATTAGTGTTTACTCAACTTTGATTAGCGTTTACTCAACTCTGATTAGCGTTTACTCAGCTCTGACTAGCGTTTACTCAACTCTGACTAGCGTTTACTCAACTCTGACTAGTGTTTACTCAACTCTGATTAGCGTTTACTCAGCTCTGATTAGCGTTTACTCAGCTCTGACTAGCGTTTACTCAGCTCTGACTAGCGTTTACTCAGCTCTGACTAGCGTTTACTCAGCTCTGACTAGCGTTTACTCAACTCTGACTAGCTTTTACTCAGCTCTGTGTGAAGTGCATGATTGATTGTTCAGATCTTTAAAAGGGGCTGATGTTACAAAAATCTGCCACACAAATATTTACAGTTTTATACTCATTGCATTCTAATATACAGTAATGTTAAAAGTTAGTACCCCCTCTTTTAATCCTATGTTTTTTTTTTTGTTTGTTTGTTTTGGGGGGGGTGGGGTGGGGGGGTTAAATTTTCTCCCCAATTTAGTCATGGCCAATTCCTCCCCGTCACTAGGGGGCTCCCACATTAAGGCTACCACTACCACTCAGCATCACCCGGTGTTCGAACCAGCGATCTCCGGATGATAGGGCGAGCGCTTTACCACTGCGCCACTCGGAGGCAATTCTATAAGTTTTCGTGTGAAAATATAATAAAAATTATCTGATCACAATAGATCATAGTATTCGGTAAAAACAGTCTCAAACGAATGGCAACACATATTTAGCAAAAAGTAAACAAACAAAAAAAGGCAATATTACGTACCCGTACTCCCTTACTGCTTGTACAGGATTTAATAGGGTAAGTTGTCGCCAGGTACTTTTTATCATCAGCCTTTCATTACCTGTTCATCAGCAGGTGTACAGACCTTGATAAAAGCAGACATTTTTTGACCGTTTTCTCGTCTCGAGCATTCAGGTGTGTGTTAACACAATGCCAAGAGGGAAAGACATAAACAATGGTCTTGGAGAAGCAATTATTGCTGCACATCAATCTAGAAAGGGTTATAAAACCATTTACAAACAATGTGGAGTTCAACATTGTACAGTAAGAAAGAATATTCACAAGTGGAAAGCATTCAAGGCAGTTGCCAGTCTTCCCAGGAGTCGACGTCCCATCACATTCACTCCAAGGTCAGACAGTGCAATGCTCAGAGAAATAAAAAAACAGATGCAACCTAACAGCATTTCAGCAGAAACTACGGTAGTACCCACTGTCAAGGATGGCAGTAGAGGTGTGATGATTTGGGCTTGTTTTTGCAGCCACAGGACCTGGGCACCTTGCAGTCAATAAATCAACCATGAACTTCTCTGTCCTTAATTCTATACGTTTTTGTGTGAAAACATAATAAAAATTATCTGATCACAGTGGGTCATAGTATTAGGTATAAACAATCTCAAACAGCACATGTGAGGCCATCTGTCCGACAACTAAAGCTTGGCCGAAATTGGATCATGCAACAGGAAACAAACCCAAAGCACACCAGTAAATCTATATCAGAATAGCTGAAAAATACCAGAAATGAGGTTTTGGAATGGCCTAGTCAAAGTCCAGGCCTGAACCCAACTGAAATGCTGTGTCAGGACCTTAGGAAAGCTGTGCAATTCCAAAACACTTGGAAGTGAACTGAAGAAATGTTCTAAAGATGAATGTGCCTAAATTCCTCCACAATGATGTGAGAGACATACAGGAACTGATAAAGGCTCTACAAGCTATTGCATCATAGGGATATTTTGTATTGCCCTTTTTTGCCTTCATTTTTAAATACTGTAAATAATTGCACATTGAAAATGTTGTTCATCTGAGGTTGTATTTGTCTAATACTAATAGCCACTATGATCATAATTTACCCACCTCCTCTTTTTTCAGCTCTACAGCCCAGATTATAATAGTAACTAAAAATAACAGATTTGTCCTACTTTGTTTTGTGAATATACGGTATGCTGGATGTCCTTTCTATGGCCCGAGGTTCCCTTAACTACAGTAAAACTGTGTTCTTGACCTTATTCCTGACTTCTAATAATACATTTAACTTACAGTTTAATATTTACTGAAAAATAAATAAAGAAAGAATTGTATGAATTGTTCAACTTTATACTGTGATTATACTGTAGACTGAATGATATTTCAGTGGGATGAGTTTCCCTTTAAACTGCAATAAAAATGTGTTCTTGACCTTATTCCTGACTTATAATAAGAAATTTGTAAACATCCCAGTGTCCTACTGACCTAAACATCCAGTATAACATTTACTTAAAAAACATAAATTAACTTTATATTTTGTATTATTGAAAGATTTATAAGAGCAGTGCGCACGTGGGGAAAAACTTGAGATAATAATGAGAAGATAATTATGAAACACAATCTACTTACTGTATATGTACAGTACTGTATAGTGGCATCATCATCAAAATATAGGGCTGCAAGTGATGTACTGTACAATCTGCATTTACAGTTCCATTTCGAGATTGCAATGATTGCAGCGGAGAGAAAGAATGAGAGATAACATATAGAAAAGTCTATGTGCAACCTTTCCCCAGAAACTTGTCTAAAATTAGTCCTGACCCATTTCAGTTTAAAAAAAAAAGAACCCAATTTTAACTTATAACAATGGAGTCCTAATTCACTTTGCCTTTGCTTCCACTTCTATGCTTTTAGGGATTATGGTGGATTTGTTGTTAAGACTGCAATGGATATTTTATTTCTCAGACAATGTGCCATTCATGCTATTACACAGTCTTGAAAGGGAAAAAGTCTGATTACAATGCTTTCTCATGTCTGCTCAGGGAAAAAAAATAAGGAAAATAGATTTAATATGCAGATTTGGTTGTCGTTTTAAGTTTATTGTTTGAATTTCTTGTTTATTTAGAATGGCTTTTTCATATTCAGGATGTAAAAGAAACCTGTACATAACATGTTGAGCAGGGACTTCATTAGACACCATTGTTTGTGTACTAAAGTTTTTACCTTGCAAGTTATATGATGAAAAATATTATTTAACATTTTATTGCTTATAACATTTACAGAAATGTACACAATTCCCGCAGTGCATCATAGGCGGTGTTTTTAAATACACTTCACTACAAAAAATGCACACCCATGGGACGAGACAAAGTTGTTAAATTTGTAAGAACAACACATTTAATGTGCTAGGTTTTTTTCCCCTACTGTATAAGAGATCATCTTTCTGTTTTATTCATCTTTTATAACAGATCTTATAAAATTCCTATACTCTCTATAAAAATATTATTGTCCCTTTTGAATGTTTATAGTTTAAATATTTTTTAAAACAATATATTTATTAACAGTGCTGTGAAAAAAGTATTTGCCTGTTTTCGCATATTTGTCACACATAAATGATTGAGGTCATCAAACTAATTTTAATATTACACAAAAATAATACAAAATGCAGTTTTTAAGTCATGATTTCATTTCATGGGGGAAAAAAGCTCTTCAAACCTGCCCGGCCCTATGTGAAAAAGTAATTGCCACTATACTTAATAACTGGTTGTCCCACCATTGCCAGCAACAGCTGCACTCAAGCACTTGCGATAACTGGCAATGAGTCTGTCAGATCGCTCTGGAGGATTTTTGGCCCACTCTTCTAAGCAGAATTGTTTAAATTGAGGCACATCGGAGGGTTTAACCTGTTTAAGGTCATGCCAAAGCATCTCAATCAGATTTAAGTCCAGGATTTGACTAGGCCACTATAAAACCTTTATTTTGATGTTTTGAGCCATTAATAGGTGGACTTGCTGGTGGGTTTTGAATCATTGTCCTGTTGCATAAACCCAAGCGCTCTTGAACTTGAGGTCAAAAACTGATGACTGGATATTCTCCTTTAGGATTTTATTTAAAAGCAAAGAATACACGGTTCCATCAATTATGGTAAGTCGCCAATGTCCTGAAGCAGCAAAGCAGGCTCAGACCATCACACTACCACCACCATGTTTAACTGTTGGTATGATGTTATTTTAATGAAGCACTGTCCTCATTTTATGCCAAATGTAACAGTATGCACAACTCCAAAAACTTTAGCCTCATTAGTCCACAGGATAATTGCAAAAGTCTAGTGGATAATCAAGATGTTTTTTGGCAAATGTGAGACGAGCCTATGTGTTCTTTTTGGTCAGCAGTGGCTTTTCGCCTTGGAACTCTCCCATGGATGTCATTTATTCCCAGTCTCTTTCTTCTTGTTGAATCATAAACACTGACCTTAACTGAGCCAGTTAAGGTCAGCGTTTAAGGCAGTTCTGTTCAGTGGAGTCCCAAATCCTTAGAAATGGCTTGATAACCCTTTCCAGACTGATACATGTCAACTACTTTGTTTCTCTATTCTGTTAATGAAGTTCCTTAGATCGTATTGCTTTTTCTTTTTTCTCTCAGAGTGTGTAATTTCTTGATTCAACAAGCGGTAATCTGGCAGTGATCAGGCCTGGGTGTGGCAAGTGAAATTTAACTCAGCTTTCCAAAAATCTATTTATGCTTATTTGTGATGATGGTCAGGTAGGTTTAGACAGATTTGTTTCCCTTAATAAATGAAATCATAATTTAATCAATACTATATTTGTATTTACGGTTGTCAGGTTATCTTTGTGTAATGTTAAAATTTGGTTGATGATCTGAATTATTTGATTGTGACACATACGCAAACAAAAAAGAAAACAAATCACTGTATGTCTATGCGTACATGCATGTAAACCCACATGTACTGAATTGGTACTTGGTACAGTTAGCTAAATCTTTCTTAGTTTCCTCAAAAGCAGACAAGATTTTAAATTGCTGCCATTATTTTTTATTTAGCACCAGCCAGCTCACCACCACTTTGCCTCAGGGTCTCTGTGCTGGTGCTTACCTCCCAATATGTGCCCCAATATTAGTAACTATGCCTTTCTAGCTTGCAGCCATTAATGTTTATAGTTACATTTAATGTTGCTTTGAGATCCTTATCTCATGCTCTAATATTTCCTTGGACCACCTTTAGCTTTTATTACTACATGAGGTCACTATGGCATTGTTTAAACAACCTCATGCAACGTACATTATGTTTTTTCCATCCAGAGTTTGGCTGAGATCTTGCTTTGATAACAGCTTTGTAAAGTCTTTTCTTAAAGATATGTAACATATACAGTAAATCCGTCTAATTATACAGTATTTTACAGATGTACACATTCAACTCATACTTGTTGATGTCAAGATGTCGTTGAACAGGAAATGAAGTGCTGTTAAACTTGATAACATCATCTTAGATAACACACACACACACACACACGGTGACATTGCTCTTCTCAGCGTCTCACTCTACACCTCATCAGCCCACAGCGAGACAGAGAGTGATATCCTAAGAAACAGAGTAATGGCAAAGTAGAAGGGATTGAAGGAAAAGGAGAAGGCGATTCACCTCAGGTGATCCCCGAGCCTGTCATTGTTTATTAACCACCGCAGCGACTCAATTGAACCCAGCTCCTGTTTGTTGCTCCGGCGCTCTTTAGAATTCAAAGTCACTGTTAGCCATTCTCAGAAAAGTCCATTTCTAGGAGTTGTTTTGTTGTTGTTGTTGTTGTTATATTGTGGTAATCTTGTTCCAGTCACTCAAACCAAGCTTAGGATTAAAAGTAGCATGTTGGCATGGACTCTTAAGACCAAGACCAGCTTGAAGTTTCAACCTTTAGTTAAAATTAACTCCAGCTTTTGATAAATATTTGTCTTTTATTTTTGTGGTTTTATGTTTCATATTCTAGAAACCCAAACAAGAACAGGAAAAATCATTAGTAGCATTAGTAGCATCCCATTTGCTTACAGTATGTATTGCTCTCTTAAGGTGCGGCTACAGTGTTTCAATTGGGTTGAGGTCTGGACTTTGACTAGGTCATTCCAAAACCTTGTCTCTTTTATTTTTTGGACAATCTGATGTAGATTTCCTTGGGTTGCGTGACTGAATATTGACCAAGCTTTATCTGTTGGACAGATGGCCTCACATTTGCCTTTAGAATACTCTGGGATACTGAAAAGTTCATGGTCACCTCAATGAGTGCAAGGTGCCCAGATCCTGTGGCTGCAAAACAAGCCCAAATCATCACCCCACCACTGCCATTTTTCATAGTGAGTATGAGATGTTTCTGATGAAATGCTGTTTCATTTCCACCACATATACTGCAGCGCCGAGCATTAAGGCCAAAATTGTTCCAGAAGCCTTGTGGTTTGTTCAGATTCAGTTTTGTGTTTTTTTTTTTTTTTTAGATGGAAGAGGGAGTCTGTAGGGTCTGAGATGTAACGAGCATTGCACAGTCTGATGTTCGGGTGAATGTGCTGGGACGTCTATTCCTGGGAAGATTGGCAACTGTCTTGAATGCTTTCCACTAATAAATACTCCTTCTCACTGTAGAACATTGAATTCTATCATTGGATTCCAACAAAATTCCAAATTGTTTGGAAATAAAAAGACTGTTGCTTATTTCCTTCCCTCTGGTTATTGTGTTAATACCCACCTGAATGCTCCGGACCAGAAAAATGACAAAACTTCTTCTTTTATAGAGGTCTGCAAACCTGCTTATGATCAGTTCATAAAAGTGTAATGATCCTGGTGGGGGGTACTTACTTTTTTTTTTTTTTTTTTACTTAATTTTATTTGGAAAAAAGTGAGGTTGTATTTGCCTAATACTAAGACCTGCTATAATCAAATGATTCTTATGATGATTTCACACACACACACACACACACACACACACACACACACACACACACACACACACACATATAACAAATAGAAATAAAGGAGAGGCACTAACCTTTACACATGACAAGTTTTTAGGTTTTTATCATGAATAAACCATGGCGCATTAACATAGTGGATATACTGTAGACTTTCTGAGCTAGTTCTTTGTTACAGTGCTGATATTCATTTTCATTTATGGATTTTTTTTTTCTACTGGAAACCAAGTTTTTAATCGAGATACAAGCTAAATTAATCAAAGAGATCATTCATCATGAGCCATATAGTACTGTTTTTGTTTCAGGAGATGAAAATGGTAATGGGCTCAGCTGTGATGTGGAAGAGAAACTGGCTGGAAATTGCCACGAATCATTACTCGATTCTTCTCAAATTACATACATATTCATCTCTATCTACAAGTTGTTCTTCGTCTCTGAACAGAATGATAATTGCTGTTTGAAACAAAATAATTACGCATTTGGTTTGAGGTGTCTTTTTGGCAAAACAAACATTTCCTCCATAAACTAACTGCCTGACTAACGTGCTTGATTTGATATTTAGCCTAGAGGTCTTGTGTGTGTGTGTGTGTGTGTGTGTGTGTGTGTGTGTGTGTGTGTGTGGCAAAGCAGAGGCAGGTTGATGTCACCTTGCACTGCTTGACAAAGCTTCTAATTGCAATGTCTTTCACACTTATGCGCACACACACACACACACACACACACGCACACACACACACACATACACACAGTGCAGCAGCTGTCACTTGTGTGAGGGAACAGGCAGAAGTGCATGTATGTGCAAGTGTGTGTTTGTGTTTGCAAATTATCCAGATGCTGAGGATAAGCGACTGAACGGGATGAGCAGTTGAAATCGTAAACACACACACACACACACACACACACACACACGCCACACCTTTAACCCTGCACTCACAACCGCAGAGTACACACATAGCTCTCATTAGCTAGTGATTGTGACCTTGCAATGTGTCATTCCTGAAGTGTTGAGGTCAAATACGTTTCATCTGTGAGGAGTCAGGATGTGTGTGTGTCTCCGTGTGTGTGTGTGTGTGCGTGCGTGCGTGTGTGCGTGCGTGTGTGTGTGTGTGTGTGTGTGTGTGTGACAAGTGTCCCTCCTTCTTAGCTACGTAATTTATCACTCGTTTGGTGGCCGTAGAGTCTGTCAACCGAGTGGTGCTGACGTTGAGAATAAACACACACACACACACACATCCTGCCCTTTGGTATTGTCATATTACTGTGCAGGCATTCTTTGTGTGTGTATGTGTGTGTGTGTGTGTGCGTGCGCGCACATGTGTGTTCTATCATTCTTTGTGGTACCTACTTTTAGAGTTTTTTCATTAACTGTTTGTCTGATGCAAAAATAATGGAACAAGCAGCTAACAAACATGCACACTCGTTAAAAGACAATTAAAGGAACTAGTTACTGTAGCACTGGGGGTAGTAAGGGAATAAAACCTTTTTTTTTAAAGTATTTTCTTTTAAAATGTATTGTGGCAAAAGTATTGGCACCTATAAAGAATATTTTTAATATTGCTCCCTGTCTCTAGAATCTGTGTTTTGAACTATTAACCCTTAGGAAAATCTTGAACTTAGCCCTTAATCTTAATTTTTCAACATGGGAGAGAGAGTAGGAGAGTAGTCAATTATTATTATTTTTTTTTATCTACTTGTAAATCACTTTTTCCCCAAGCTCTTTAAAAGTGTCGGACAAAAGAAATTCTACTTGAGAGCCTCCAAAAATGCGAAGTTTGGACCCGAGTGTGTCATTCGAGCAACAACTAGACTCCAACAATTGGAATTTGTGTATGTGTTTAGATAAGACTGATGTGGTCGCGTGTTCACGCTTGGCAAACAGATCACTGATACATTAATGCTGGTGGCCCAGGGGCTCTTGTGAAGATGGATGGCATAATGAAATCTGCTGTGTAAGAGGAACCTGCTCGAGTCTGCCAAGAGGTATGTGCTGCATTCGAATAGAACCCTGTAACTTGGAACTTTGACTCGCAACATCTACCTCCTCGACTTGAGGAATTGCACGTTCAGCAGGGGACGTCAAATTAACTAACATGGCTGCTCACAGCATCAGCAGTAAACAATGGGGCCACATTAAAGCAGCGATTCCCACTGCGGTGCTGGTATACTTATTTGTGTGGGTGCCAATACTTTTGAAACCAGCCCCCCTTTTTTTTTAACAGCATCTGCAAGTGCGTTTTTATATAGACAAACAAAATCGAGGTCAAACGATTAGATACATGTGTGTTTGAATCTCACTGAGCTTACTATCACTCGAAACAATATGAACCATAAACGTCACTTTTCTGTAGAAATGTCACTCACAGCAACACTTCAATCCATCAAACACACAGCTAGACGCACACACCCACACACGTGTGCATCAATCATACACTCTTTCAAACTGGCATCAGCAGGTGATGAGACAGATGTTAGCTAGTGTTAGCATTTACGGCTGCTGTGTGTGGGTGTCAAACTGAGGTGAAGACGCTAACACGTTCGTGCAACATGTGTTATAAATGAGAGGCAGAACAAAGCTTGGTGTCAATGTGTGTGTGCGTGAGTAACTTACTTTTGCCAGCTGTCGGAAAATCAACAATGGCCTCTTTCTGTGCAGGCATATTCTGCTTTAGTTATAAAATATAGGGATTTATGAAAGCTTAACTTTTGAATTATCTTGTGTTGTCATTATGGCATTATTTTAAGAACTTTTTTTTCTAATGGTTTACAGTGTTATGTATTATTAGATCATTGTTTCAAGTATATTGTCATTATTTTAAATGCTCGCTTGATTTTCGAGATATTGTGAAACTATTTCAAATTATCTTATTTTTAAACAATAATATTTTGTTTGGTTTTATTTCCCATCATTATTTCTTTCATATTACATCATTTTGAGTTATCTCATCATTTCATGACATTATGCCATATTTTGAGTTCTCTCATTATTGTGGTGTTTCTCTCTGGTGATATTGGGGACGGTCACGACTTGCCATGTACCATGGGAACAAGATACTATGTTGTGCCTTAGTCAGTAGTGAGAATGAGACACTATTTACTGTAGTTGTGGTTACGACTTACTTAGATGTGACAACAAGATATTATGTTGTGGTCATGACTTACTAAGGTGTGAGAACAAGATACTATTTGTGGCCACAACTTACGAAGGCATTGGAGCGAGATACTATGTTGTAGTCATGACTTACTAGGCATGACAGTGAGATACTAAGTTGTGGCCACAACTTAATAACATGCGAAGATGAGTCTTGACAAATTTGAAAAATAAATTGTTAGTATAGATGTAAGATTGCCATTATTTACTCACTGACAAATTTCAAAACAACAGTCATCCTGTCATGACTTGAATGATCTCATTACCTCATATTCTAAAGTCATGGCCACAACATAGCATCTCATGGCCTTGCTTTTAGTAATTTTTGGCCACAACATCCAGTAGTACCTCGTTTCCGCGCTTTCTGCAGATACAGTATGAATGGACTGCGGTTCTACGAATATTTGTAGATGCGGACAAATCATGTAAGTAGCTCATGTGTTTTGTACAAAACATAGACACTACAGTGCACCAGATACCAATATTTACAATTATATACAATGTGTCCCCGAATAGGGAGAAAAAAGAATAAATTTGTTAAATTTGCCCGAAACAATCTGATAACCATAAAATCAGAAAAAG
>JAQQZS010000013.1:5207508-5218283 GCA_030068045.1 Platyallabes tihoni | reverse complement strand
TGAAGCTGCTTTGAGACAATGACCATTGTTAAAAGCGCTATATAAATAAAATTGAATTGAATTGAATTGAATATTTTGTGTGAAAGTTAAGGTATAAAATGTCCAAAGTCTGGTATATTATGTGTGTGCATGTGGGGGTGCGGAAGAAATGAGTAGGCATCACCGGTTTCAATGAATCAGTCCGGGAGCACAATAATAGAAAATGATCCTGTAAAGCTGGTAAATAATCCTATTTTTGGAAAATTCTTGTTAATAATTCTAATACCTTGTTCCCATGCCTTAGTAAGTCGATTCCACAACATAGTGCCCTGTTCCCACACCTTAGAAAGTTATGGTCACGACATAGAACCTCGTTCCTACGCCTTAGTAAGTTCTGGCCACAACAATGTTACTAATTAGTTCCTGATGTAATGTAATTAAATATTGACACATCTATCACATAAAATTCCAATAAAATACATTTATACTGTATTTGTGGTTGTAACATGGCAAAATGTGAAAAAGTTCAAGGGGTATAAATACTTTCGCAAGACGCTGTATGGACTTCATGTCTCATCATTTTGAGCTAATAACTCAGTTTTTATTAAACTTATTTTGACTCATTTAAGATAGTTTTTAACGCCTTATTATTTCAAGATACATCAAAAGAATGCAATTCCAACTGAAAATAAAATATTGATAATAAAATCTTAAGTGAGCTATTAACTCAAAATGTGCTTCCATCTATCCATCAATCCATTAATCTCACGTCTAGCTTCCACTCTGTTATGTTCCTTCATGTCTTTCCTCTGGGCTTCAGCTCTGTAGCTCGTCACTCACCCTGTGCTGATTGAGTGGTAATTAGTGTTGGATAAATGGCTTTGACTTCCTTTAATTAAAGGCCCTGGAGTCTAAATCACTATAGTGGCTTTGGCACACACCTACTGTAGCGCTAGACGTCAAAGGTTGCTCCAGTCCCTTAGCACTAAAAGTCAACTAAGTTAGCATGATTCAGCAGATTTAATTATATGAAATGCAGAAATTCTGAGGTGTTTTGAAAAGGCTTGTTTAGGCAGTTAACACTAGCTTATGCGAAGTTTCACACACTGTCACAATGGTTGTTTTTCATTTCCCGTGATAGTTCTTTTAACTATATTTTTTTATAAAATTTATATTAAAAATAGCTTCTTTTTTTTTCCTTCTACATATCGTTGTCATGTTCAACTTGCTAGCAAGTGCCTGTGATGGCTAACCGCTTCCTTCTGACAACTTCTGGAAAGTGTGAATAAATGGCACTTAATGATACAGTAGATGTAGATGTGATATTCTTCGCAGATTCTTCCTGACACTCCACAGCGAGTCGTCCTTGTTTACAAGTCTGCCTCACAATGTGGGAATTAATAAAGCCACGCTAGCTATTCAGAGTGTGAGCATGTTGGAGCTCTTAAAAATCAATAAAGTTCATTATAAAGAAACAGGAAGCTGCGTGCACTTGTGTGAAAGAGAGTCAAGACTGTATCGAGTCAGTTATTTTCTTCTACAGAGGCTTAATGAGATGTCATTAATGCCTTCGGTGTACATTTCCATACAGCGCTTAGGCAAAAGCACCGCTAATCAGATTCTTTCTTGTGAATCTATCAGACGTTCTTTCAGACCAGATTGGAGAGAAGTGGCTACAGGTGGAAAGTGTATTATCACCCCGAGATAGATTACCAGTTGCTTATGCATAGCCTTATGAATAAAGCTGTTTCACAAAGTGTGATATATTAGCCTAAAGCAGGGGTTCTCAAACTTAATATTCAAAGGTTCGGATCTGATTTCTAGTCAAGGTCAAAGGTCTGGAATGGTTGATGATGAGCAAATGACTTTTTAAAAATTTGATTAAAACTTTCAAGCAAAGTACATTCATGTTTAATGCAGTCTGAGACAAAATACATTCAAACCCTTACCAAGGCAACTTACATTCAAGGGTCAAGTGAGTGCAAAATTAATGGCACTGTTTGCCTGCAAATTGTTGTGAACCTAAACAAATTTTAATAAATGGTTTTTGTAGAAGAAATTTTTACTACAAGAGAAAAGTCTTCTTTGAGTGATTTTCATGCCGAAACAAATGAAATAAGCAATGTGTTTTTGCTTTTTCATCCATCCATCTAGGAACCTTCCTTCCCAGAGGAAACCCACCAAGCATGGGGAGAATATGCAAACTCCATGCACACAGACTCTGAAGCAGGAATTTAACCAAAACCCTGGAGGTGCAAGTCGACAGTGCTAACCACCAAACCACTGTACCGCCGTTGGTTGGTTTTATGCCTGAATAAACCTATTAAACAAACTGTCCTTAAAGGACACAAAACAATAAGACATTGTAATATCAAAATGATTTTGAAGCAAAAGTTACTCCGTACCAGAAGGGGCTGTTCACATCACGTCTAAAATGCGTTTAAGAAAGGCTTTCTCCTTCTTTCCCAAAAGGCATGGCGTGGCTAGGCAACCATGAGCAGCACACACCATGATGACGAGCAAGTTGCATGATTTAAATAGATTTCAATCACTGAACATCCCTTGTATTTGGCTCTAGTACTAAATTTATTCATGGATAAGAAGAGAAAAAAACTGCATGCATGGGTGTGTCCAATCCTTCAAGCATAAAGAAAGCACAGAATTTCACCAGCTGATCCAGGAAGACAGAAAGAGTAAAGCTGATTGGTTCTTGTCACATGACTTGAGGTGCACTTGACTTGTACTGAAGGGTTGAGTTGTTTTATCTTGCTGCGGCGTGAACATGCGGGGAAAGCTCATGAGTGTCACGATGGTGTCGGTCTGTATTGTGACTGCATTTGTCCTGCGAATCCATTTAAAATAACACAAGTGAGCACTCAAACGATGTGACACGTGAACCAAGATATACAAAATGCGTATTGCATAATGCAGCCAAGTCTAAAAAATACCACTGTCTGCATTAAAATTTTCCTAATCCCTGGCAAAAAAACCCTGACCTTTTCTTTGTACATTTGGATCGTGACATCCTGACCGCACACAAGATGCCGAAGTCTTACTTTTCCATGCACGCAGGACAGAACATGAAAGTCTGAACATGGCTGTTAGCTAACTCGCTAATTTTGAACGGCCGTCTGTTAGCCGACCTTATCATATCTCCAGATAGACCACAAAACTATTCATGCATTAATAAGTATAACACGTTTTTATTTCAACTTAAGAAACATACACTTTATCACATTGTATTATTGTATTCGGTGTGAGCTGCGTCCGGATTGTTATGAGATCCTGATCTGGACGGGAGTCCAGACTTTGAGAAACCCTGGGCCATAAAACATTAGCACTATATCTGCTTAAACGTGTTATCGATATCAAACACAACTGTTTTCAGACAGTATTTCCTAAGAAATGTCATCTTTGTTAAAGAAGGAGGAAAGTGTTTTTAGGCCATTTTCATGCTGCATTCCAGATCCTTGGGAATTCTTACACTGCTTCTGCGCTGACCGTATGTTGGATGTTGCATCAAGCTATCAGTCGTCCAAATGAACCAGCATGGTGTAGAGCCCCGACAATGAACAAGAGCGATTGCCTTCTAATGTGCCTACTGTATTATTTAACAGCTTTTCTAATGGGCTTTAATGATTAGCCGTCTAATATAATGGCTCATTGGGCTGTTAGCATGCTGGTTAGCTTAGCCGCTGCTAACTACTGTCCTGAGGCGGGTCAGTTAGCCTGAGAATCGAATCCTGATTTCTTATCACAGGGAAGGACCGCCTCAGGCGAAACACACACCTACACACACGCGCACACACACACACACACACACATTCCTTTAATAATATTAATGGAGGATTACCACTGAGTATCCCATGTATTGTATTTAAACACTACTAGGTATTTAGCAAGCTGCTCAGTGTGTGTGTGTGTGTCGGTGAGTGTCACTGTGTTTTGTCTGATGGTATTGCTTTCATTACCGAAGAATTAACACACATAACATGCCAAAAAGTGAAACAAATCCAGACCTAGACATATTGACAGCTGAAGGAAGGACACAGTGCTTGCAAGGAGCTGAAAGTGAAGGAAGAATGGGGGAAAAACGAGTAAAATGAGAAAATCGAAAGAGAAAAGAAGAGGCGGAAAGAAACTATTTTTTACTCATTTTTTATTTAAAATCTATATATTCCATTATTTATAAAAGCATATTTGCCTTAAAGAATGTATTTGGGTGTGATCTGCTTGCCCAATACATATCCATACAGTATGCACAAAGCTCAGTGTAAAGTGTTGGAGCAAGACCATAGTAATTATTTCACAGATCAGCCGTAACATTAAAAGCAATGAGCGGTGACGTGATTAACATTGATCATGTCCTTATACTGAGACATTGTTCAGTGGTAGAATATATTAGACATCAACTGAACAGTCAGTTGTCTAAGTTGATGCGCTACAAGCAGGAAAGCATTAGAATCTGAGAGACTTTAAGAAGATCCACATTGTGATGGCTAAAAGCTGGGTTTCAGCATTTCCAAAATGGCAGGTCCTCTCAGGTGTCCCCAGTATGCAATGGTTAGTACAGTACTTACCGAAAGTAGGTCAAGGAAGCACAACCAAGTCATGGATGTCCAAGACTCATTAATCAGCAAGGAATGCAAACGCCAGCCTGTTTAAGGGAATCCCACAAAAGAGCTAATTGTGGCTATGATAAGTAGGTGCTAGAACACACACTGTGTTCTACCCGTGACCACTGGTAAAAGTTCCTGTAATGGCCACATCAGATCTGAACCACGGACCTATGGAAGAAGGTGCCCAAGTTTGATGTATTATATTTTCTTTCACATCATGTGGAAGGCTGAGTGCTTTTGCTTCACTTACTTGGGCAATACTCATATCAAGGATGCATTATGGAAAGAAGACATGCTGGTGAAGATGCTCTGGGTAAAACCCGGGGGCTTTCATTCACATGGATGTAACTTACTTACACCCACCAAAATGTGTTGCAGACCAAGCATTCCCAGATAGTAGGATGCTCTTTCAGCAGGATAATGCGCCCAGCCACACTGCAAAATCATTTGGAAATGGTTTGAAGAACTTGACAAAGAGTTTAAGGTGAACCTTGCCTCCAGATTCCCCAGATCTCAACCTGATTGAGCATCTGTGGGATGTGCTGAACTAATACGTCTGGATGGTCCCACCGTGCAACAGGACTTAAAGGATCTGCTGCTAACACCTTGGTGCCAGATACCACAACGTACCTTCAGAGGTCTCATGGAGTCTTGATGCTGTAATAGTTCACACCTGTTTTGATGACACAACAGTATGAAGGTGATTTTATTGTTATGGCTGATATTTTTTTTTTTCATTTATTGAATACTACTACTACTACTAATAATAATAATAATAATAATTGTATTTCACCTATTGTGTGCAACTTTAGTAGGCATTTGCACTGATTCTAATTATATTTCAACAAAGCCATAATTCTAGGGCCTCTCAAGTCAAGGACATTTGGACATCATAAGTGTAGCAGTGGGTGTACGCAGTGTGTTCTCCATTTCGATGTGTCTACTTCTTGAATCAGAGACAGTTACACAGCGCTAATATCTCCTGACGGGCGTAAAATTAGCCTGTGTCTCTCCGTCTCAGAGATTAGTGTGTGTGTGTGTGTGTGTGTGTGGTACAGATGTATCCTCGCTTGATGCTACAATTATCATCAAACTATCTTCAAAGACTTTCTCAAGTCCCATAAAGTCAGTTATTCATCTTTTTTTTTTCCTTTTTTTTTCAGGAGAGTGAACGTTTAGTTTTATGAAGTTGGTTTGGAAGATTAGAAAAGTCAGTGAAATAAAGACAATTGTTATAAACGCAGAGTCTGACGCAAAATGACAAAAAAAAAGCAGCACACACACCTTGATAAGAGAGGTCAGAGGAAAATTGTTAGTTTGGGTTACGCTGTCAGGAGGGCTGGAGAAACTCAAATATCCACTCGGGACAATCATGGGGAGCAGACGTGGCACAGACAGTAAGCCATGTTGTGTTCTTCTCCTGTGCACCGTTTTATTCATCACTTTTATTATCGTTCCTGTTGAAAACGTGAAATCATTAGAGATGTGCGATTTAATCAATTGTCAGTTATCAATAGAAGAGGGAAAGAGAGCAAAAAGTCTAATTGATTCTTAAAAATTAAATTTTCTGCTTACAAATACTTGCTTTTTCTTCTTTTGATTTCATGAGCAATTTGATGTTATACCACCACCTATTGGACCGGAGTCTAAAGCACAAGTTTTGTAGGATAAAAAAAAAAAAAAAAGACATTTAAATAACCAACAGCACACGTTGCACATCATTGCAACCGATGGCTATTAGATAATTTCAGTAGTTCCTAATGCTTTAAAACGTAAAATTCAGCTGCTTGAGACAAATCTGACAGTAAATATTAGTGCTTTTGAATCGAATCGGATGAAAAATCGTAATGCCCCAAAATCAAATCAAATCGAATCAACAGTCCACCTATGCGTCACAGCACTGGAGGTAATACCATATATCAAATACTGTGCTAGTCCATTACATTGCCGAGTTATTATACCTCAATTTTTCATACTGTCCCATGCCTGAGATCTTGTGTTCATTTCTCCCCGGAGCTACCAACCTGCAACAAATACGATCAGGTACCAGATGGAGTATAGAACGAGACAAGAACAAGGCGAGACTTGTTGCTTCGGTCTTGCTGCTGGCAAACTGTCATTCAAACCTTTTTTGAGCTGAGGTGTGAACCAGAATGTCTATCAAGCCGGACTAACGCCGTTTCCGCGTTGTGCTGTCTAGCCTACGTTTGAAAGAATCTCTCAGCTCTCCTGCCTGTTCTTGATGCATCGCATAGCAACACGTAAAAAGTAGAGAAGCTAGAAGAAGAGTTAGCGATACAGAGATACAGTAGCTGTCAGCAGTGAACACACACACACACACACACACACACACACACACACACTGGGAAGAAACTACAAACATAGACAATCCAGCTATCTACATGTTTTTGACATGAAGTGGAGGGAAACCAGGGAACGTGGATGAAAGCCATGCAGTCTTGGAGGACATGATCTTGATTGAGAAGAGCGTTAGATTCTTTCTATCCATCTATCCATTTATTCATCTTAAACTTCCAAAGTTTATTTTGGTCAGATGATAACCACGCATAATAGCCTTTTTTTTAAACACCTTTTCCCTGGTTCATTTTTTTAGCCTTTCTTAATTTAATAAAAATCTAAAACTATTCACTTTTTTTTCATTAAAACACTGCATTTTTTCCCATTTTTACCTGACTTGAAGTTGTATTAGGCGTACTGTAAACTTATCAATGTGCAGGTCTCCATCTCTCTCTTTCACACACACACACTTGGCATTCAGAAAGCCCCATTACTGTCATTAGTTTAATGTTTGTCTCTCCTGCATTACACACAACAGTGACGTGCCATTTATTGAAGGACTTTTTGCTGGTGGCTTAAAGAAAAGAAAAAAAAAAGATGGCGGGCAGCATAGAGGAGAAAGGAAGCCATTACAAACGAGAGAGTGATTTATGAAATCAATCTTGTGCGCGGTCGGTAAGGCCTCGTTGTGTATGCACAGTGCGCCAGAGACAAACGACAGACCAGTACGCAAAAACAAAAAAAGAAGGGGAAAAGGAAGCAAGAAGTCTAATCGATTCTTAAAAATTTCATATCAAAACCATGTAGACAACGTGTGAATCTTTCAGAGTTCTGTGAAGGATCGAGCAGAGATAATAGATAAGTGTGAGCCTGAGATCAGTACTGTAGATCCAAAATGAGCCTGAGCGAATTTAACTCCGCCATCTGAATAATGGCATTTTTATTGCAATGGCAGTGGCACACATGAACAGAAATGTATTTGCAGTGCTGACATGAATCATTTTAGACCTGTTCAAGTTTTCCACATTTTCTTATTTTTCACGCTGATCTCAAAATGGATCTAAATCCTTTTTCCCCCTCATCATTGTACACGCAATCTACTGCAATTACAATATCCTACTGTATATCTTTAAGTATTCAGACCCTTATGCATGACACTTGCAATTGAGCTTTGATGCACCCTACTCCTATCAGTGGTTCTTGAGATGTTTCTACAACTTGACTGGAGCCCACCTGAGCCTGGAATTCATTCAGGACATTCATTGGACATCATTGGGAAGGACACGCACATGTCTATAGAAGGTCTCACAATGGATTGTGCATGTCAGAGTGAAAGCAAATCCATGTGATTGAGAGAATTATCTGTAGATCCAAGAGATAGGATTGCATCGAGACACAGATCTGGGATACAAGAAACATTCTGTAGTATCGAAAGCACCCAAGAGCACGATAGCTTTCACCATTCTCAAATGGAAGGGATTTGGAACAACCACCAGACTTTCCAGATCTGGACCCCCAACCAGACTGAGTGATCGTGGATGAACGGCAATGGTCAGAGAGATAACTAAGAACCCCAGAGTCACTATAAATAAGATCCTGAGTTCCCTTGTGGAGATGAAAGACCTTACAGAAGGACAGCCATTAGTGCAGCTCTCCACCAATCAGGCCTCTGTGGTACCTCAGCCAGACAGAAGACATTCCTCACAGAAAGGCACAGAATGGATGGTCTGATGGCATCAGCTTATTAATACCTTCCCTACAGTCAAACAAGGTAGTAACAGCATCATGGTGTGGGGACGTTTTTCTGCGACTGGAAGATTAGTCAGTATAGAGAAAAAAATTATGCAGATGAAACAAAGAGCTATCCTGAGTGAAAACCTTCTCCAGAGTGCTTAGGATTTCAGGCTGGGATAAAAGTTTACAGTTCAACAAGACAACGACCTGAAGCATAAAGTCAAGAAAACACAGGAGTTGCTTCAGAACAACTCTAAAAGTCCTGGAGCGGTCCAGCCAGAGTCTGGACCTGAACCCAATAGAGAGTCTTTGCAGAGACCTGAAAATGGCTGTGCCCATCTGAGCCGGTTGAGCTTGAATGATTCTGCCAAGAAGAATAGAAGAAACTTCCAAAAAGAAAGGTTTGCCAAGCTTGTGGCATCATTCACAAGCAAACCTGTCATTGGTGCCAGAGGTGCTTTAACCAACTGATGGGTCTGAACACTTATGTAAATGGGACGTTTTTAGTATTTATTTATTTATTTTTGTATAAAACTCTTCAGGGTATTGCAGAAGTTTGAAAATAATGAATAATGAAAAAAGGATTGGAATCCATTTTAAAATGAGTATGGAACATAAAAAATGTGGAAAGGGACTGAAAACATTCTAGACAGTGACTCTAATGGTTGTCTATTGTCACCAAAGCTGTATTTTTGTCCATTCTTGCCCATTTTATACCTTTATACCCACCGGCTCTCAGACATCAATAATGTATTGCATGTGTTAAGTTACTTTGTTATCATCGCTGCTTGTTTATTAATGCTGAAGTTCATGCTTTGTTCATGTTCAATAATGCAGTAAAGAATGGAATCTTTAATGTAAAGCCTTGTCGCAACTCTTCTGTATTTTGATTTTCTTCTCAATTGCCTGCAAGGCCTAAAATCCACCAGCTCTACAAGGATTAAGGTTTGGCAGATGCCCAGGACAGAGCTGGCACATCGCCACGACTCAGGGGCAGTAATGACTCAGTGGATAAAGGTTGCAAGTTCAAGCCCCGGCACCGCCAAGTTGCCCCTGTTATACCCTTGAGCAACACCTTTACACCTCTTTACTCCATGAGGTCTGTATCATGACACATTACAGCTTACTAACAATATTGGACTGTCAAAGAAAAGGTATTTCACTTGTACTGTACGTTCACTTACTGTATACTGTATCAAGGAAGTATACTGCTGGGTAAGAAAACATATCTATGTTTAATAGTGACAGTAAGAGCATTTCCATATGCACAATGTGATGAGAACTCACAGGATCGACATTAAACCATCAAACAGCTGTGTGACTGTGTTTGATTAGTTCAGATTGACCCTATTCCAGAGCGATGGATGCGTCAGGGTGAAAAGGGAAGTGCATGAACCCCTTCATGTATAATGTCCACTGTACAAGCCTCCGGAGGCAGTGTTATGAGCTGGGGTTGTTTAAGTTGCTCAGGTCTAGACTTACTAAATTTATGTGGCAATCTAAAATAATTCCTGAAACAAATAATTCATGCTTTCTTTGTTTATTTTTTAGATCACCAGCAATCAGTCGTACCCTTTTCCTTTGTTTGATATTGCCATACTTTTTCCTGACCACACCCACTTCTTGTTTGTTTTGTATTTAGCCAGTTCAGGCCATGCCAGATTGTCTTCTATCCCTTTTCCACCGAGGTGGTTCCAGAGCTAGTTCAGAGCACATGCCCGGTTTCAAACCAGTTCTTTGTTGTCAGACAGCCAAAGCACTGGCCGTCAAACAGAAGAAAAAAACCTGTTCCACTGCAGCATCAACACTTTCCTGGGATAGAGCAAAGAACCGCTTACCACAGGGCCTGGGTGGTGGGATTAATATGACCAAGTAGAAGTTTGTGACCGCCATTAAAAAGTTAACTCGCTATGCAATGGGCAACTCAAATGCTTTCTAGCAATGATAAATCCAGGAGAACTACAGTTAAAAAAAATTTCTGTTTGATTTTATTTAATTTTTTTGCAACTAGCATCAGTAGCATGGGAAATTAGAGACATACAGTACAGGCCAAAAGTTTGGACACACATTCTCATCTATCTGTCAATGTGTTTTCTTTATTTTCATGACCATTTACATTGGTAGATTCTCACTGAAGGCATCAAA
>JAQQZS010000013.1:5178134-5189372 GCA_030068045.1 Platyallabes tihoni | reverse complement strand
GGATAGGCTCCAGGCCCCCCGCGACCCTGATCACAGGATAAAGCGGTATAGAAGATGAATGAATGAATGAATAAATATGAGTAGGGAAGAATAGAAATGACCATATTTCAGTAAAAAAAAATAATCAAATACAAAATTTAGCAACTGTTTCCTGCTAAGTTTTCTGCTAAGTGTAGATGCATGTCAGACGTCAAAGGTCCTGAGTTTTCCAGGAAGTTGTTGCAGTGTCTCTGTCAGCTTGCCAACATCAATATCCTGCGATTGCAACTGACTTAATTAGATTAAGCGCATAAATTTGAATAAACTTTATTCATATATCTATGGATACGCTGAGATGAGTGTGGTCTATCATTATAAGTGAATTAAAATGAAATCAGTCTAGATATTTTTAGCTTCTTCTGAACTTACAGTCACACGAATTTCGAGCGTGTTTGTGTGTTGTGTGTATGAAATCTGTTTTGATTTTAATTACAAACAAGTACAAGAAAGAACTTGAAGATGTGTCTTTGTGTGGGTGTATGTGAAGAACCTCAGGAGCTATTTGTAAGTTTTGACTTATGCGCTTTGTGTGCGTGTGTGTGTGTGTGTTTGGGCGGATTGTCATCTCGGTTACGCATGTGGTGAGCCACATCCGTCCTATGTGTCGAGTGTATCGCGTAGATGTGCAACTGCCAAGACACTCAACCTGCTTGATACCATGTCTCTCTTTTTTTCCTCTCTCTCTGTGTACTGGTTTCTCTTGTTACTTTTATACAACAGAACAAAACATTATCTTCACATACCAGAAAGTAATTAGTTGCGAAATAACAGCGCTTTGCATAAGTATTCACTCTCTCGAACTAGCGTTCCAATCCAGAAATGAAATGAATATAATGCGTTTTTTTTAAACGAAAGAATATGGTACAACCCAGACGCTGACTATAAGAAGTCAGTTAGTGAGGATCTTGTTAGTCAGAGACGTAAGCAAGAAACAGAAAGTACCGCTCAATATGATACTACACTACCATCACCAGGCTCGATTGCGGAGAACGCGTTGACCTACTGCATGCTTAAAATCCAAACGAGAAAATGTATTTTGCCATAATCGATTAAATTAATGAAACACATAATGCAAGTGTGCTTTGAAACAGTTATGAATGTTAACCTTAAACTGAAAACTTACCTGGAGTTAAGGTGAATTATTAAACCACATTATAAAACCTCCATAAGCCTTGTAAACAGCATAATACAAAGGGTGTTCAAGTTTTGTTCTGTGCAAAATAACAGAACACACTCATGAGAGTAAAAATTCCCTTAATGTATCTATATAATCCCCCGTTACACAAATGCACTTATCCCAATGTTTCATTAGTGCTTGGATACCATCAGGGTGGAAAGATTCATCAGTATGCAGTGGGCTTCGAGCCACCTCATCCGGGATCATTATTCACGGCTGTCTTTAAAAAATTTTGGGACATTAAAATGTTTTCCTGGAGCTACGAGTCTCATCATTGTACTGTCATTTGGTTTTATGCCTACATTCAAGAGATATTTAATCACAAGTCCCGGTTTGATTTGAACACCCCAGATATTTCTATAAGTCCATTAGGTTTGTTAAGTGCACTTCTGAGGTAAGATTTGCTGATTAGAAACACAGCTGTGAAAATTAGCTGTATAATAACAATAAATCAGTTGCATATTTTTATTTAATATTAGAGTCGTTTTTCATTATTAATAATTTATTAAATTAGTTTAGAACATGATTTTAAAAAAATTAAGAAATGAAACCCCTAGGAAAAACTTTAATGGCATTCTTATTTTAATTTCATTCAAATCCTATTCACTGGACTGCTCCTGGTCTCAAAATTCATTATTATGTTAATTACAGTTACAGTCTTATGATTTGTAAGAAATTTGTAAGAATTCACACAAAGTACCTCATGACTTATGAGTATTGTATGGGACGAGATGGTTTATAACTAGAGCTTATGTGTAAATATGGAAATTTCAATTACAATTTGTATTAAAAATAATAAATAGTTCAGTTTTACTAAATACACCTAGGATCATTTCAAAAGAGCCAGGCAATGCTTTGACTGCAAAATGTGATAAACGTAATTTCCAGAATTTTATTAGTTTTTGGCAAATTCTTTGACTTTGACACACAAAGTTGTCTATAACAAAACATTTAATTAAAAGATTTTCTGAGGTAAATTTTAAAAAACTTAATGTCTATACCTTTATGTTTCATAGAACACCACAAAATTACCATCAAATCATGAGTTTGCTATATTTCTTTTATTACAACGCAACCAATATTTTATTGATACTGAATTGCATACTTAAATTATCGAGAAACACAACTGCAGGCTGATTTATTCATTGTGACAAAACTACAGGTGGAGTTATAGCATTTTGCAAAACCATACAGAATTCATGCTGATTATAAACCAAACAATTTCAACTTGTGCTTAACAATTTGTTAGTAAAATATTCACTATTACTTTGCAATACTTCTTTATTCACTTAAAAAATATTAGGTTTTTTCAAAAATGTTTTATTTGTCACATACACAACCATACACAGTATGATACGCAATGAAATGCTTATATGACTGTCTGTGACATAAAGTAAAAAAAATTCCCTACAGTGAAAATATTGCACTACAGAATACAAATAAACTAAAGATAGATTTTGTAATAATATAAACATTTAAGCTGGAAATTAAGTTACAAAAGAAAAACAGAATTTCCAAAATGAAAGTTTAGAATATGAAATATAAAAATTATAAAAATATATGGTAAGCCAAAAAAATGTATACAAACTTTAGGAAAAGAAAAAAACATGAATAACCCTGCACATTTTCATAAACAAGAATGACATAATTTGTGTTTTAAGGTTGAGAATTTCAACAGAAATAAATAATTGCTAGTTTGACCTGTTTCAAATTCTTAATGGTGGAAAAGTAAGACAAAAAAAAGAAGCATGTTAGAGATCTGAAATAAAGTGTGCAGACAAAATAAATTGACAATATAAACCCTAGAAGGTCCTTTGAGGGGTTTTAAAAATGATAAAACTTTAAACCCAATCCTCAGATGAACTGGAGGTCAACAGACAGGAGTGAAAACTGCTAGGTTACATCCTGTGTTCCAATATTGTTGTTAGCACCCCCGCACCCTTCCCTCAACATCGCCTTGCCATAATTCCAATAATTTACTGGCTCGAATGAGGTCTGACAGGAGGACTCTAACAAACTACTAAAGGCGGAAGTAGGTCAATGTGGCTACAGACTTAAGAAGGAAAGCTATGCTATACAGTATACTGTTTCATCTTAAAGTTTAAAAAATCTCAATAATTACAGTTAACGGATTGCAGAAGCATCCTGGAGAAAATAGAAGGGCGGTACAAGTCAGGACTTTTAATTGTGCAGAATAACAGAACAGTTACGAGAGAAAAAACTCCCTTCAGTTCACAATAGTGTTTGCGAAACGTTCTTGAAAGTCTGATGAAATGCCATATGTTTTTGAGTGCGCTGGTTATTAAACAATAGAGAGTCTAGCAAAAGATTAAAGATCGATGTTTGCCTTTTTTTTTTGATGGTCATGACTGTCTGGATAAAAGATAGTTTCAAAATAAAAACATTTGCCACATTGCCACTTTATTTATTTGCCATCTGGGCCATGCATGTGTTGTTTTGAATGTATAATATAATTTTTTTTAACCTGTTCATGAGTTTTCAGCTGGTAAAAACACCAACATACTGTATATAAAATCCACATGCCTTCTGTTGTTGTGTCTTTTGGTCCAATGTTGAAAATGTTATTTTATATATGCTTTGGTCTGACCAAGAAAATCCTTATATGTAAAATTGTTTTACACGTCCATTAATTAGTCATCACAAGTCCTGGTTAAAATATTAGACAAAAATATCAATATTTGGCAACTACTAGTGAGTTTAAGAGACACTCATAATTCACCATTTTCAACCTCCAACCTAGAACTAAGGAAAAGTTGCGAAGTGTCATTTTCTGCTTACAACTAGAAAAAGCAACAGGCAACTCAACCTGGAAATTTGCTTCAACTTGAAATTTCAACTTGTCAACATGGTTCAGTCTTCTAAACAACCAGTTTTTTTTTTTTTTTAGTCTCCCAATAAGAAGTCGGCCTTCTCAACATGTAAATTAATTCATTATTAGTTTAAGATCAGTTACATTATTTGGTTAAATCTATAACATATACAGCCAAAACATGTTATCGGTGCCGTCTCACCTACAGTAGGTGAAAAAATTAATTTTCAGATAGGAACATAGTATAACAACATTTTTATAATGTTTAATGCTTCTTATCTCTTGATTCATTCTTTGTTCTTTGAAAATATGTATAAACATTTATATTTTACGTGGTGTCCGTAACTTTTTTTTTAATCAAAATTTTCAATGATTTTATTTTATGTCATTCAGATGAAACATGGCCAATTTACAGGACATAAACGTAAAAAAAAAAAAAGTATTTTATTCTAAAAGGCAAAATTGAAGATATTGCAATTTGAATTTGACATGGTTATGGATTTTTTGCTTTTCACTGAAAAACTATTTAAGCTATACTTTTTACAGATCCTATTCTTCTAGAACCAATTTTAGTATTGATACTCATAAAGAAATATGAATAATTGGCATTTTAAATTATTATTGTTTGAATTGAGTATAACGCAAAAAAAAAAATACCATTTTGGGGCAAAAATCATCTCTTAAGTTGACGTTAGCAACTTGAAATTTTTAGGGAAGCAAGATTAGCCACGTCCATGTTTAATAAAGTTCAGAAGTAGCGTCTTTAACAGACACATTCTCTATATTATATATTTTAAAAAAGCACCAATAGTGTGTTTTGGCCGATAGCAAGCTCCAAATTCCCAATTCCAAGTTAAGTCCAATGCAGCTGGTTATGGCATCAAAACAAGGACAATTGTACAAAAAAAGCACAAAGTACCTCCATGGGATCCATGAAGTAGCAGGAGATTTGAAAATCTGGCTGCCTCTGCTAAGAAGTTACAATTGGGTCATGGCTGCATGTTCGAACAAGACAATGATCCCAAACTCACATCCAAATCCAAACAAAAGCGTTTTTTTTTTTTGTTCGTTTTTTTTTTAATCTAGCTCAATGTGCTGAATTTTATCAATCCTAGACAGCTTATAATAAGGGCTGAATTCCACAAAATTTAAGCCAGTAGATGGATGTGCATTTGGTAGGCACAAAGATGTAAAATCACACACACACACACACACACACACACACACTGACACATACAAATGCAGGGTCATGGAGCATATTTTAGAATATTCATAAAACTCATAAATGTTCCCAAGGCTTGTTCAGTAATCATTAAGATGATTTTCTATGACATATATATATATATATATATATATATAGTGTTTGCAGGCCCACAGGGAATGCTGTAAACACACAGACACACACTGTCACTCAAACAAAATATTTTACACATGGCCAAACAGACTAGAGTGGGAGATATCTGGCTTCAGTAGTGTTTAACCTTACGTGTATGCTTGTGCGTGCGAGCGTGTGTGTGTGTGTGTGTGTGTGTGTGTGTGTGTGAAAGCGTGAGTAAGGTCGTAGTAGCTTGTGGCGCCTCAGGCAAGGCAGTTAGCATGCAGCTCAGAGTCCAGCAGAGTCTTACTAAAGAAAAAAAAGGCTACACACGCAGATGCTATCTCCCTCACACATTCAGTAAGAGCTCAGCGTCCTCCATTCAGCCTTTTACTCACGTCCGTACATAAACACACAGGCGTTTGACTTTCTGACCACTGATAATGGCGTGTCGTTTTGGAGCATGTGTATATTCTACAAAAACTTGTTTAGATTACGTGATCAAAATTTTTTTGAACTTTAGACACGTTTCACATACAGTACGACTGTAACAATAATGTCATTGCATAGACATTATATGAACGGAAGTATTTGGCCAAACCTGCAATAACATTGTATTCAAATACAGATACTTCGATATGGAGTTGGTCCCCCTTTGGCAGCTATAAAAGCTTCCACAAGATTTTGGAGTGTTTCTGTGGGAATTCATGCCCATTCATTCTGGAGAGCATTTACGAGGTCAGGCACTGATGTTGGACAAGAAAGCCTGACTAGTAATCTCCGATCCAAATCCTAAAGTTGCTCAATGCGGGCCAGTCAAGTTCTTCCATGCCGAACTCATCAAACCATGTCTTCATGTCTTTTCTTTGTGGACTGGGACACAGTAATATTGGATCTTTCCCAAACTGTTGCCACAAATTTGGAAGCCTAGCATTGTCCACGATGTCTTGGTATGCTGAAGGTTAAGGGGTCTGATTGAAACACCTGAATTCAATAATTAACAGATTTGGTTAAATACTTTTGTCCATATAATGATCATTCAAGCAGCATCGAACTTAGTTTCTTAAAAAGATTCAGATAAAACAATTTCCTGTTAAACATGTGGACGGTTGATTATTAACAAATATTTTATTAGGTAAATATGTTCATGTAAAAGTGAAATCTTGCTAGCGACTTTGCAAGCACGTTTTCAAAGTATAACACTTAGCTTGATGTTAGCTAGCTTGCTTGTTCTTGGTTTTCACAGATTATCCTAGACAAACCTTTGAACCAGAAATTAGCTAAATAACTAAGATACTACATAGAGTTTGGAAAGCTGAGGTAAGTTTGTTGTTTATGTTATTTATGAGGGTGTAATGTGGCTAATCCTTGCTTCTAGCATGTTTTCTAATAAATGAAACATCACTTGAATTCAAACATTTTGCATCCTACTTCAAATAAAGCAAAATATAACCACAGGCTATGTATTATCTCTAGCACGTTTTTGTGCAGCTGTGAGAGGATAGAGTGTGTGTGCGATTTTTCTATTGAGAGAGTGTGTGAGAAGGCCATTGTTGGGCCGATTAGAAACTGAACTGTTGACTGGAGTGTAACACAATGGCTCTACAGACAGCTGAGGAGTCTTCATTAGAATAACAAATGCGCCAGAGGCTACCCCTGTCACACACGCATAATACACCCTCAGCTCGCTCTTAAGCCGCCGCTCGCTCTCTCTTTGTGAACTCTTCAAAGCTTGAAAACAATAGGTAGTAAATAATCAAATTAAATGCATATTTTAGCAGAGAGATTCTGGAAGCCCTTCCGCTCCATTAACCACTCCAGAAAGGAAGGAGAGTGAGAGAGAGAGAGAGAGAGAGAGAGAGAGAGAGAGATCAGCAGGGGAGGAGAAAAGGGTGCAAATGGGTAGGATGGCGACTGGAAAAAGGAGAGAACAAGAGAGGAAGAGTGGAGAAAAGAAGGACGAGTGAACGGAGCGCTTGCCAAGCCCGCACATTTGGCTCAAATGAGGCAACGCTACTGGAGGTTATGCACAGTGTCTAAGAACTGTGTGTATCTACACTGTGCTGTATCACATCATCAGCTTCCGGATAAAAAAAAAGAAAAAAAAACATCACCTTCCGGGGTGTGTTTGTGTGCGAGTACATGTGTACTATAGCTGTAGCAACTTTTTTGCAAAACCAAATGTTTGCTGAAAATCCTCTATACTGTATGAGAATGCATGTGAAAAATCTATGAAACATAAGTTTAAAATCATTAACACTGAAAGCATCTAGTTTTGTGGTCCACTTGTGTCAACAAACAGTTCTTACGCCCTTGGACATGGATGTGTCATGGATCCTCTGGAGTGTTCCGTTGTGTTTGGCACTGGGATGTTAGTGGTGAATCCTTTGGGTGCTGTGGGTTGCAGGATGAGGCTCCATGGATTAGTTTGTCCAGAGCAGCCCATGGATAGTCAATCAGATTGTGATCTGGGGAATCTGAAGGGCTGGATCAACAACCTTGAACCTTTTTTTTTTTCAGGAATTTGTGCTACTGTACATTTGGCTTTTACTGTGGGATAGGACTGGGGCTAGCCACAGACATATAGTAAATGAGCCTTGGGTGCCCATGACCCTGCTTTATATAATCCCCTACATTTATCCAAGCGTTTCACTAGTGCTTGAATACCATCAAGGTAGAAAGTTTTCTCACTACACCAGAGCCACGATTAGACTGCCTGAAACACTGCCGAGTTCCTGTAACGTGCAGGTGGTATTGGTAAGCTCCAACAGATAGATGTGTCTCTTCTGCAAGTCGGAGGCAACTTATCTTTTTAAGGATCAGGTGTTCTACTCGCTAAGTGTTCACGAGAATGACTGCAGTGTGCTCTGAGCCACCTCGGGTGGGATCGTCATTCATGGCCTTCTGTAAAACATTTGCACCATTTAAATGTTTTACTGCGGTAAAGAGTCTCATCACCAAAGTCTGAAAAGTTCAATTGTTTTTATGCCTTCATTCAAAGATGTAACACTGGTTTGTACGACATTTAGGAAATCAAATAGTAATGAAACAATATTTTTTATCACAATACCTAAACATTGTCCTGCTAGCATTTAGGGTTTGATAATGTTTTTTAATTTTTACTTGAATTATTAAAGGAAGATCTGTAAAACCCTAACAAACCTATTTGGCATCTTCATTCTTCGACTTTTGTTTTTTTTACAACTCTGCAGTTTCCAGAAATGCTCAACATATCAAATACCGCAGCTACAGTGCATGTACATAATTGTCTGTTTACGTTAACATAAATATAAAATAAGTGACTAATGCAGAAACTCAAAATGTACATTTGGATTCAAACAAATGGTTTACATTAGAACTGTATATACCAGCTCTTTATGTAAAATCCGAGACTTGATGTGCTTAGGCCCCTCGACTGATTTAAAATGCAGCTTCGTGATAATTAAATTTAATAATTTGATTCTTCACTTTGATCCAATATTTAGATGGAATTCTGGACGGTGTCTCAAAGGAACCTATATGAATAAAATTTCCTGAGTACGCAAAGCCTTTCTTTTCTATGATGAGTATAATCTAATAATCAATATCAATCAAGCGTCCCCTCGGTGCTGTATGACTGTATATGTTGTGTATGGTTTTCTGCTACATTCTCTTACACAACCCGTCTCAAAGTTATCTTTAGCAGAAAGTTTTGACGTCAGCTAACCACATAGAGTCATGGCTAAGCTTGTTCTTTTAAGTGCCAGCGTGATGGGTGTGGAAGCCATGATTAGATTATGTAAGCTGATGCATTTCCTTTTAAAGATGGAAGTCAGGCAAGGACTGTGATTGATTTCTACAAGAGTCTATAGCTAACTGGCCAAGTCGATGTTAGTTGAAAGCAAATGACATTTAAACGCTGACTTTCATTGTGTTCGATATCTGAGAGTAGGGGTTTCCATATACAGTATTGTTCTTTAGATTCCACTCATTTGTAAAACTGAATAGTAACAACCAAATTTATTTATAAAAATATTCACAAAAGCATCCACGCAAGAAATTTAGGTTATGAAATATAGCAAACATTAATGCTGATTAAGCCATGTGCCTCTAAACAAGCACTTAGGTGCCTGGGTACCCTTTTGAAATATGTTCTGATACTACATTCAACTTCAAAACCTCCTGGATCCATCTGGGCATAGAGTCAAAAAGACGTTTTCGTTCAATCCAAAAGCTTGATCCATGCCTGTTTGATTGCTTCCTGAAGTTCATGTACAGAGGACAGTTTCTTGACCACTACTGCTTTCTTCAGCATTGTCCAACAGTTTGCTATTGGGTTTATGTCTGGAGATGACCCAGGCCATGGTTCCAGATGCTGAACACTGTTGTCACATAGGCAGTTTTTCACTAGTTCCACTAATTTTTTATTTGATTAGTATAACTATGCTAAACCTCATTAGTAAAATCACCTGTTTTGTTCACGGGCAGAACTCATACATGGCAAATGTTATCAACAATCTATTTATCTATCATGTGTATCTGTCCATTTATCCATTTATCCATCCATCCATCTGTCTATTCTCATTTTTACAACCGTGGTAGGACCTCCAGCCAAATGGCAATTTGTGAACCCCTACTTGCCTAATCTGTATGTTTTTGGACTGTGGGAGGAAACCGAAGAACCCGAAGGAAACATGCAAACTCCATGCACGCAGACCCAAGTTGGGAATCAAACCCAGACCCTAGAGGTGCAAGGCCAAAGTGTTAACCACTAAGCCACTGTGGATAGTAGCTAAATATTGACTTAATATTTTCAATTCATTCTATATACTCAATATTTAGTCTACTATTTTTATTGTTTCTTTTCTAATATATTTGCACATACTTCAGGATGGAGCTCCAACAGAATAGAGTTGAATAGATGCAGCAATAATACTGTACGTGGGAATGGGGACAAAATAAAAAAAATTGCAGATTACAAAAAGAAAAGGCAATACAATGTGTATCTTCCAATGTGGTAGCAATAATAATAATAATAATAATAATAATGCATTTTTTAAAAAGCTTATGGATCTAAAATGTAAGATTCTGGGTATAGACGTCATATTTGAATGCAGGGCTATTTTTATTTCTACTTCAGTACTTCAGGATGGCTTACTAAATCACTTGGAACAATGTCGGGGACCGAGTTCTACTGTTTGTTTGGAACGGTGCAAAGATCAATGTTCGGAAAGAATTCCTTTTAATCACACTTGACAGACTGAGTGTCCCACTGTGAGTGTTTTCATTGAGTACTTTCTGCAATTCTCTGTACCACTGCTATACAGTACATACTGCCAGACATGAGAATAATCTAAACTCAAGGAGAGAAGAGATAGAATATTATGTAACGGATCCGCAGGAGGCTCTGGAATAGGGACTGTATTTTGATTGTGAGCAGCTTATACTGTAAGTTGTAAGTGACAGACATCCTTTGATGCCTTGGTGTGATAATGTTAAACATTTTTCAACTACAGAATTTTTGAATGGAAAGAGAATTTAAAAAGCTCAAAGGACGTTCTCAATCAATTACAGTGTTAATTACGTGTGACAGTGGAATATAGAAATATAAATACCGCTGGGGTCTAATACTGTATATACTGCAAGAATGAATTAAACACTGAATTAAATTCTGATGAGACACGGTAGGAGTTAATGCTGCATTAAAGGGGTTAAAGTGACACTTTAAGTATTACAGTTTTTCTTGGTTGCTTTGGAGCATTTCTCAGATCAGAAAGTGAATTCTCAAAACTACTTGTTCCACCCGCAACGTAATTTAGTAACTTGTGCACAACACATGAACATTTCTCATTGCTTTGATCAAAATGCAAATGCTTTTGTACATTCATATAACTGATT
>JAQQZS010000013.1:5077004-5091856 GCA_030068045.1 Platyallabes tihoni | reverse complement strand
TAACTAGATTCATAGGCTAATTATTGTTTTATACAACAGTGTATACTATATATATATATATATATATATATATATATATATTATATATATATATATAGATTTTATATATATATATTTTTTTGTTTTTTTTGTTGTTGTTTTATATATATATATATATATATATATATATATAGAGCAAGACCCTTAACCCTGTCTGCTCCAGGGGTGCTCAGACCACAGACCCCAAACAGGGACATGCAAAGAAAAGAATTCCACTATGCAGTAATGTATATATGACAAATAAAGGCTCAATGTAACTTAATTTTAAGGCAATGGAATAAAAATTCCGATTTAAAATCTACAAACTGATATACAGTACTGTGCAAAAGTCTTAGGCACATGCAAATGAATGCTGTAGGGCAGTGGTCCCCTACCACCAGGCCATGAACCAGGCTGTGGATAATTTGGTTAATTTGGTGGATAATCAATTTCTGAAGAGTGTTTTATTTTGAAAAATGATCAGATCATCTCCCATTAATTTCCGTCTGTACCTCTTTCTTGTAGTCTCTATCTCAGCATTGATGCCCGATAAAAATTAAGCTAACGGTACAAGCTCTACTTTAACTCTAGCTAAAATTCATAAAAAGAGAGCTTCTTTGAAAAAGTGAAAGACCCAATGATGAGATAGCAGAACAAAGACAACCAACAAAATTAAAGCTGCATTTAAAAGAAAATACCAAGAGTTCTACATAAATTACAGGTTTATCAAAACAGGTGATTCACACGATCCAAGCCTAAAATAGTAGATGTGGCCTTTAAAAGTATGCTTGAGATGACGTCAACTCTACCAAAGTAATTAAAATTAAGGCAGAATATCCTAGATCAACACAATAGCACTGCTTCCATTTCCAACAACCTATCTTTGTAAAGTGGGGGGTTTCTACAGTACCGAGACCAAATTACAGAACATACTGGACATAAAGAATATACTTTGTGGGTGATTGTATCCCATCTCTCCAAAATGAGATGATCTTGTCACAGGGAAACAAGCTCAGGGCTCACACTGATACTGTGTTATGATAGAGTATGTTGTGTTTATTACGTACTTTATTATGCTTTGTTACAGGCTTGCGATGGCCCATCCATGGGAAATTGTCTTAAATTTACCTAAACTGTCTCATGGTGCAAAAAAGGTTGGAAACTCTTAGTTTTTTACTAAGCATCCTGCATCCACAGTTCTTCTGAGGATACTGACTGCAGTTCCATTGTTTTTTGTTTTTTTGTCAAAAGTGGTCGCTTTTATAATATGCTGCCTTCTTTTACAGCATACAAATATTTTTCTGTAACTTTTAATTTTGGAGTGGAATACTGATGTCTGAAAATCAAAACTGTTTTTGTACCGACTCAAAAAGTCATACAATAATAATGATTTAAAAAATCTATAACAAAGTTTGTACTAATAACACAGGGTGCGTTAGTACTTTGCACAGTACTGTATATTTATATATACATATTTTTTTCTTTATATCTACCTTTTGAAAAAGAAGGAATGGAGAGGCCTGGATATGTGTGTAAACTTTTGCACTCCACTCTACTCCTAAGTGTGAAGGTGAGTTGAAATGAATGTATTTGTCCACCTGGTGGCGCCGCAGCCACACTGGTGAGTAAGGAGTTTTTCAACTGAGGGTCTGTAAGCGATATAGGAGACAACAGAGACAAAATCCAGGAGGTTAATATTATTAATGAGAATAATGAATTGATCAGATTAGTTTATTTTTAGACTTTAAGAGCTATACGGAACACGTGGAAGGGAAGGCCGGAAAAAAGAGGGTTAGAGGGTAGAAGAAGTGTTACTTAATTCCCAAAAGGACAAAAATCTAAAACTAAAAAAAAAAAAAAAAAAGTTTCTCCTGGTTCCCAGTCCATTCCTTACACACTCACCATTTTCGATCTTTTCCCCTCCTGTCCTCCTTCTTTCCAAAATCCCGTCTCATTTCACGAGTGAGTGCCAACACCTTGGACAACCTCAAGGAAACAAAGAGCCTGTGTCCCTGACGCTTATATTCACATCTACATGGTGTTATGACAGGAACAGCAGTCATTTTAGAAATGCTAAAACACGTAGCGCTTCATGTTTATAAAGTAGCTGTGAAGCACACATGCTAAAAGCACTGACACACTAGTTGGTTTATTAATAAAATTCTTCTTTTTTTTAATTGTCAAAGTAATTAGTGAAAATGAACTTTTAGTTAAACAAATCTAGATATAAATGTTGTCTAGCTAGCACAGTGTGTAGAGCTGCTAATTAGACGACTAGCAGGAAAGTTAGCTGCTAATTAGGCTAACAGTGCATGCCCTTATGAAATAGTTTTCTCTCTCTTTCTCTCTTCTTCTTTTTTCGTGTGTTCAGTAGTAGTGACCACATTTACTTATTCAGTTTTCCAGTAAATTTATGCCAAATAGGTTTTCCTCACAAAAAAGCTACTGTAATTAGACTATTTCACACAAAAAATATACCATTAATGTCGATCTCTTGCAAATAGAATTAATACCGAAATATAAATTATTAACTAAGATGAAATCACCACAAATGCTAAATTTAATTGAATGTTTTTGATTGAAGCTTTTAAACCTACATGCATCCTGATGCTTTTGTTATTAATCTCCTTAGTAACAGTTTTTTTTTTCAAGATTGTCTTTGAAAGACATACACACAATGAGTGTTGTATTTGTGGTGCAAACAAGAAGTAGTTGTAAGACAGACTAAGCTAACAAAGAGCCGAAGAGGTCACACACACACACACACACACGCACACACCGCCCTTGAGCAAGGTTCAGCTGGGTTTGCCTGGCAGTACATGTTGAATTCAGTGAATTTCTCATTCCTCAGAGAACCCTTGACCCAGGTTGAAACATCTCTCTCTCTCTCTCTCTCCCATGGTTTCAGTATCTCTGCCTCCAGTCGTACTGCTTGACTCATGACTCATCTGCTAATTAAAAACATTTTATCTCTACTAAAGCCAGTTCATATATGACAAACTTTACAAATGTTCATCAGAACAACAGATGGCATATCACATTACAGTTACCATAAAAATTAGTTATTAATGGTAGCTAATGAACTCATTTAAAAAAATGTTATCTAACAATAAATCAATAAATACCTAATCACAAAGTGATGTGAATTCTGATATTGGAGACTCCTTCCATAAGCATGTCTCTTTGTTTAACCATGAGAAATCCATGTTAGAATTAGTACATTATAGCTACAACTCTCCATATAGCTGCTGTAATGTACATGAATAAATAATTAACCAATCAGAATTTAGAATTTAACAACTTTGTGGCATCATGGGTGCCAAAGGTATTCATTCATTCATTCATTCATTCATTCATCTTCTATACCGCTTTATCCTCTATTCAGGGTCGCGGGGACCTGGATCCTATCCCAGGAAGCTTCGGGCACGAGGCAGGGTACACCCTGGACAGGGTGCCAATCAAAGGTATTCAGTTAAATATTAATTAATTAATAAAGAAATGATAAGCATAATCATGGTACCATATATGTATCTTTTACCAGGAAATTTGATTATAGTTTACCTTTGACTAACTAACTACGGTTAATAACTAGACCATAACTATCTTGTAGAGCAAAGCTTAAAAGTCATAAAGGCAGAAAAAGTGTACGATTCATGATACTACAAAAACAAGAAGAATTATTTTTCATTTGTTTGTTTTTCTCTAAAGTTTAAATTGGTTTTGCCACCAAAGATGAGGAGGTATAAGTATAAAAATAATATCTAACAAATATACAATACATGACCAAAAAATGGTTAACTGGGTTAAGAATCCTTTAACACAATATCAAAACCTAGAAGTATAGTATAGTTTTTTTGTGGAAAAAATGTGAATGGAGATCACTGCATGGTGAAGCTGCATGTTAAAAAACAAAAAAACAAAAAAAAAACAGTAGTCGACATACAGGTAGTCATGTTTAATAGCGAAAGGACGAGCATTTCCATACACACACAATGTGATTATAACTCCCAGGATTAGGACTAAACTGCTTTGTGGCCATTTGTCAATGAGACTAATCAGAATTTTTTTATTTTATTTTCTAGGAGCATAAAGATTGGACTTTGGAGCAATGAAAATGTTCATAGTGGCCACTATGACCATAGTGTACAAGCCTGTACAAGCTGTACAAGCCTCTGGAGACAGTGTTATGATCGCGGGTTGCTTCAGTTGGTCAGGTCTAGACTCTGCAACATTATGTGGAAATAAAAGGAATGACCAAATTATCACAACACAGTTTTTCTTCCCTGATGGCACAATTATTTTCCTCGGATTGAAACAATGGAAGAGTATTTCTGGAAGTATCAGGGATAATTTTCACTCCAACTTCTGTGCAACTTCTTTTTGGCCAGGCAGTTTACACGTAATACAGTAAAAGAAAATGTGCATATTAAGCACATGTCAAGTTTATATTACAAGGTAAATTTAAACGCATCAGCACATATTTCACAAAATACAACCAACATGCTCTCATGGTATATAAGCTAGTAAAGTTAGAATCAGTTTAACTCAAACTTGGAAGTTTTACAACTTTTACAGAACTCTAGCTATAACAGTTGACATGCTTTACAATGTATTATGACCATGACTCAAGCAACATTTATAGTGTTTATTGGATTTTGTATCATTGGAGTAAAAAAAGCTTAAGGGAACAAAGTAAAGCAAAGCTACGAGGTTGCTACATGTCTGATTTTAAATTGTTTTTTAGCTTTATGTGCAAATGCTTACAAAATAGAAAGTGTTAAACCATACTGTATAAGCGAGAGAAAATATGAAAAAAAAAAATCATATTGCACAACACCAAGTGCAATGTAAGACTTTTAGAACATTCTTAACAGCACCAATTCACCAATACACTGAATTTAATAATTCAACAGCACAAATCAAATCAAATGAACTAGATATGTGGAATAAAAGCATTAACATTTACCTTGTGCAAAGCAGTTTATTCAGCGTTTAAAAAAAACATGTAAACATCGTAAGTGTTGTTTTATCCTTATGGATACATTTTTACACATTTAGCCAAGGTATGGTGTTCTGAATTATAACTGTAATGTGAATAAAATGAGGTAATAGTTTGCTCAGTACAGTGTTAACGATTGTATAACACAACAAAAAGCAAACATTGTGCTAGGAATAAGCATGGCATTAATAAATTATACTTTGTTTAACAAGAATATGTTTTATATCTTGTACATGATGGTGAACATCATATCTCAGTTTAATTTCTTACTTCATACTGTAAAGTCAACATTAACAGAAATACATTACATTATAGAGTACATTATGTATGTATATGTTATATATTTAGGGAAATACTAACATCTAATTGTCTTTCTCTTAATGAAAAAGGGTTGTAAAGTTGTCCATAATGTGCATTTAAATTAAAAAACAGTTATATTTAATATAACATTATTTATGAATGACAGTTATTTTTCAACTTTTTAACACATGACATACACTGCCAGTCAAAAGGGTTAAAGGTTAAACTTTAAAAGGTAGAAGCAGGGATATAACTGTATTTTTATATAATACAGTTAATACAGATAATACAGTTTGTAATTTTTCCTAAATTTATAATATTTTCGTTGAACTAGTGTTAATGTTGTCAGTTTTATAGTAAATCCTTAATCAAACAGGTGTACTCGCCTTCAATAAATCATTATTAAAATATATGAAAAAACTGTGAGCTGTAAAAGGATCAGGGTGGAAGTCATGTTAAATTAAGTGATTCCAACAAGGACTTAGTAGTCAGCAGCACAGAGAACTATGTAAAGTATATTTCAATGCTTGTCATCTTTTCATTTGCAATATATTTTTATACTAGTCATATTTTCATTTTTATATCACAATATATTTGACAGCACCCACCACCAGCTGCACATCACAATCTGGTTATTCAGTCTGAATTCCCCCCCCCCCTTTTTTTTGTTCCCAAGCTTGCGTTTAAATCCCAGACATTTCTTTTCAAGACTCAAGAAAAATCTGGCAAACTTGCAAGCATGAAAGATATATGGATGATTTGTAGAATGTGAATACCGAGCCAACTTAAGTAGGTGTGTAAATCAACTTTGAATATCCATGAATATCTACTTCAGCAACTCTTATAACATCATTTTTCATAATACGTAATGCTTCTTATTTCCCAATCCATGCTTTGTTTTTTTCCAAATATACATACACATTAATATTTAAAAAATATATAAAAAAGATAATAAGAAACCCATTTGCTAAATACAATTTCATGCTCTTATGCAATGTACCGTAACTTATTTGTAATCAAATCTTTCAATGATTCGTTCAGATGAACTTAGCCAATTTAGATTTCACATGAAAAGACATAAAAATGAAAAAGTGTATTATTCTACAATGCAATTCTATATATTGCAACATGAATTTGACATGGTTACAGACACTACAGAATTTTTTGGGGGAAAATCATTAATTTTGCAACACTTTTTACTGGTCATATGCTTCTAGAAGCTTAGACCAATGTTAGTATCAATACTTAAAGAAATATTAATAACTTGCATTTAAAATTATTATTATTATTATTATTATTTGAAGTGAAGTACGGCTTCTTTGGCACACACATTTTCTGTATTATATGTATAACATAAAACAATTAAATCAGCACCAATACAGTGTTTAGGCCAAATACAATCGGGGAGTAGACAAAGTTTACAAATTTTAAATATTATGGATTATGATGGAAAACTAAAAAACACTAATTCTCATTGCTAATATCGATTAAGCTGTAATATTCCAAAAACATACTACCAAAAAACTTACTTTGACTGGCAGTGTATGTTGTTAAAATTAACGGTGGGTAAAAATGATCATAAACTTTGGACTGGTTTATGATTCTTTTTTATTTATTCGATCCTTCTGTGCTTATGTGTGTATACACTGCTTTACATTGATTTAACATTGCCGCCAGCTGATGACCCGACAGACTGCACCTGTGGATGTGCGTTTTTATATTACAAAGTCTTAGGTGCATTTTTGTATTTACTTTATTTGTTGCTTAATTTTCGTTTTTCTTTGTAGCAAAGTCTTTGGTATTTTAAATCCAAACAGATTTTTTTCATAAATTCTGAAATCTGATTGTTAGGAAACTGTTGATTCATTTCATATTACATGTGTTTTGTGCTCACTGAGAATTTAGTGCAAACTTCTGAGTTTGTGTGAATTATTATTCTCAGTTATTATTATTATTAGTTATGTGTGAAGTACTGCTCATATCTCCCCAATTATTCACATCTCATACGCTCTAAATGAGGTCAAAGGATGTCAATGATGTCGATCAGATGTCACAGGATATAAAAACTTCTTTCACCCTGCCAACATGAATTTACAGTCTCATCTACATGACATTAACATTAAAACCATCTAGAGTTTAGGTTCCCTATGTGGCCCCATAACGATTTCAACCCCTCGGAGCATGGAGTCCGAGTTGGCGTGAATACGTCGGTGTACACTTCCGGTGTATCCTGTGGGTGCTTGATCAGATTGGGGTCTGGGAGAATTTGGAGGCCGGGTCGGTGGCCTTGATGAACTGGGTGTTCTGCTACGCCACAGGCAGAGACGAGCCTTGGGGCTGAGACATGATCCTGTCACCAGTTTACCAGTTTACATCACTGACCGGTGTATATTTTGTGCTCCCTTTGTATATACATAGTGGTCCCTGTAACCAAATCACTATACTCACAAGTGCTGCAGTTAAAACCCACAAAAGAGAAAATATGCTGTTGACAGCAGCTATCTGTAGCTGAGCTATCACATTGTTTTCATTACCACAGCTCATAGCATTCTAGACTGTAGCAAAGTCCTTCTCTCAGTCATCATAGCACCCATCATTATTCACCATCTCCAACCAGCTTCTATGTCGATCCCATATCCTACTGGCTCGTGACCTTGGTGATCCAGGGCACGAAAGCAGACACTTTGGTGTACACACCCGGAGAGTCCTGCAGTCTGCACGCGTGACCCCAGGACGTGACGCCGTACACAATCCATCTGCCACCTCGCTCGCACACCAACGGGCCACCGCTGTCGCCACGGCAACTGTCCACGTGGTGCCCGCTTAGGGCTGAGCCAGCACACAGCATGCGGCTGGTCAGCTGGTTGCCATAGTGGCGATCGCAATGGCGCTTGCTCAGGACAGTGATGGCGGCCTGCTGCAGAGTTTTGGAGTATGCGCGACCTGAAGGAACAAACCAACAGACAATCAGACATTCCTTCTCTCTATCCATCTAGGAACCTCTGTAGTCCAACTAGGAATCGTGGAGACCAATGGCGACCCTTGCATTTATTCCCATATGTATTTATTCCCTTGTATTTATATCCATCCACAGAGACCCAGGAATCGAACCCGGACCCTGGAAGCGCAAGGCAGCAGTGCTAACCACTAAGCCTCCGTGCTGCCCAATGAGAAATGTATACATTTTTACACAGAAACAGTAGGCCATGAAGCCAGGATTGAATAACTGGAGTGTATGGTTACATACTAATATGTCTGATATCATAAAATAAAATTATTTCTCAATAGACCATGTAACAACATCCTACAGTATTTAACTATATAATGTTTTGGAAAAAAGGCAGCTCAGTAGGAAACGTCTACCAAGACACACACGTGCACTTAACATTCCCTCCAGCTTTCAGAAATCCAAGGCGATTGAAAGGAATGTGCCTCGAGCGCATTCAAGCGACATCAATTCGATCCATCTGACCTTCTTTTAAGCAGCTCATAAATCAAGAATGGTATTCACAGCAGAACATTACCATTACAAACCAGACAGTGCTATGAAGTCCTACAGCACAGATGTGTGTCATGATCAGGTGGCTAATGTGGATCTTATAATCCCACAGCAAAATTCCTGGCGTGTCTCACACACAGAATCGTGTTACGCTCGTTATCTGTGAGCTAGCTACTGTACTGTGCTTTCTTTTAGTGTGTGTGTGTGTGTGTGTGTGTGAACATACCTGAACACAGCTGTTGGTATTAACATATGTGCCTAGTTACAAGAATTCTCGTACAATACAATGCCATTCTTTTTCTTTTCAGAACGATCCTGCGTACAGTATGAGCGTGCACATAGCTGATGTTTGCAATTTCAACATTTGCTTAAACGTTCTCTGTTTCCACAGACGCACAGCTGGATATGCATGACATCATCACGCAACCCTATCTAACAATGACACACAAGCAGACACCTCGTCAGTAATATGGTCGTTATTACATCCATCTGCCTGTGTTTAGGGTATTGCTCTAGCTCTGTCCATCCCTCTCTCACTCTATCCGTCTCTACTTGCTATTCCAAAAGCATTTTACGCTGATGATATAATAGTTATTGTTGCTCCATCACAGGTGTTTAATTCTATTTATACCACAGTGCTCATGAATTGGTCCAAAGCTGGGATTAATCTTCCGCGTCACCTGAATAGCAAGCTGAAAGCTCACATAAGCGTTACACAAATCTTTAACATAAGCTACTTTTCTTGATAACTACGTGCGGCTGACCGAACTGATCGGTTTACGGCACGGGTGTGTTATGCATTTCTGGAAAATATGACATCCTGAATGAGTCACGGCTCCCCTTGAAGAAATTCTGGCAGCTAAGAATCGCTATAAAGGCTTTCATTGCGGTTCAATTGTGCTGGCTAGCAATTTTAAAACTGCATCCAGACTGCTATTTGTCATCAATATAGCTGATACATCTTGTTTTTGTTAACTTGTTTGGAACTTTGGTGTTGTAATTGTAAAAGATTTGAGTATTTCACAGAGCTTTAAGGCGGCATGGTGGTGTAGTGGTTAGCACTGTCACCTTGCACCTCCAGGGTCTGGGTTCGATTCCCGGGCAGGCTCGATTCCCGTCTCTGCGTGCGTGGAGTTTGCATGTTCTCCCCGTGTTTGGCGGGTTTCCTCCGGGTACTCCGGATTCCTCCCACAGTCCAGGTTAGGTTAACTGACGTTCCCAAATTGCCCGTAGTGTGTGTGCCCTGCAATGGATTGGCTTTCCTGGGATAGGCTCCAGGTCCCCGCGACCCTGAATACAGGATAAAGCGGTATAGAAGATGACTGACTGATGACTGACAGAGCTTTAATACGACTGAGGTTTGGATTCAACAAAACAATGAAGTCAGTTTCATATCAGCTGAATGTAATTTTCAAACTTAAATTCGAATTGCATTTTACTTTAATTAGTTAAAGTAGGAGGACAATTACTTTCACACAGGTGATGTGGGTTTTGGATAACTTTGTTGTCTCTGAAGAGACAGATTTTAGAGGTGATTTTGTCACTTTGTCATTTTAAGTATCTCAAAATATTTCGTTTTTGATTTTTTTTAATGCTGTGTATCTAGTACCGTACATGCATAGGAAAGACTGCTGACTTGACAGTTGTCCAATAGATGATCACTGACAACCTCCACATGGAGTGTAAGCCACAGAAGGCTGTTTGGAGCATGCTGTATCAAAGCATGGTCATGGAAAGTTGAACGAAAGGGTAAAGTGTGGTAGGAAAAGGTGCACAAGCAACAGGGATGACCGCGGCCTTAAGAAGATCTTGGGAGAACTTCACAAGCAGTCGAATGAGGCTGGAGTCAGTGCATCAAGAACCACCATGCACAGACATCTTCAGGAAATGGGTTACAGCTGTCGCATTCCTAATATCAAGCCACACTTGAACCAGAGACGTGTCTTACCTGTGGTAAGGAGAAAAAGAATTGGACCATTGCTCAATGTTCCAAAGTCGTCCTTTCAAATGAAAGTAAATGTTGCATTTTTGCAAAGAATCAAAAAGGCATAGAATCCAAGTTGCTTAAAGTCAAGTGTGAAGTTTCCACAGTCCGTGATGATTTGGGGTGCTGGTGTTGGTCTGCTGGGGTTTTGTCCAGCCCAAAGTGAGCACAGCTGTCTACCAGGAAGTTTTCACTAAAACTACCTAACAAATTTCTTTTAAAAGCTTACAAAAATATGAAAGCTTATGCCTGTTGTTTGTCACGATATAACCCTCACATTGAGGTTTCATGCAAAATGTTCCAACAGATGTAGCTAAATAATTCACACCCAGCATGAAACATTGTGGTTGATGATAATTTGGCAAAATTACAGTACAGATGATGGGACAATGTTGTTGTAAGATGTGAAAGTTAGAATTTTGTGTAAGTTAGAATTATTATACACTCTATTACATTACAGTACTCCGTGAACTGAAATGGACCTCAGTAATATTTCTGAAAGAAAATGAATCACACTGTAATTTTAGGAGATGATTTTCTGAGGAAAAATGATGGTGTTTAGAAATGCTGTGGAAAAATATTTCTTCAGATATTTCTTCCTCTTGTCATGTCGGAGATTTTCCTCACACAGTGTTGGATCTGGTTTGCTTGTTAGAGATCTTAATCTGCTTCTGGATTTCTGTAAAGCTGCTTTGTAACGAACCCCACGATTAGCAGCGCTATACAAATAAATCTGAATCAAATTACCTGAGCCTTCAGTTATCAAATGTACCTGAGCCACCAATAACAAACTGGACTCCATCATCTGAATGACATCATCTCTTGTTATATTGAACTTCCAGCCTCCTAACACACAGTATGACTGCAGATCAATCCCTGCTATCCGTTATCACCCAGATGAGGAGTCGAGTCTGGTTCCTCTCAAGGTTTCTTTCTACTCACATCTCAGGGGGGTTTTCTGGCCACCGTCACCCTCAGCTTGCTCATCTGGGACAATCTAATCATTTTGATTCATACACATTCTCTCACACATTTCATATACATTTCCATAATTTTCTTTGGATTCTGTAAAGCTTCTTTTTGCGACAATGTGGCCAGGCTTGATTCCTGTCTCTGTGTGCATGGAGTTTACATGTTCTCCCCGTGCTTGGTGGGTTTCCTCTGGGTACCAGAGGAGACCTGCAGATTAGGCTAATTGGCGTTCCCAAATTGCCCAAAGTGTGTGTGTGTGTGTGTGCCCTGTGATGGATTGGCACCCTCTCCAGGTTGTACCCCGCCTTGTGCCCTAAGTCTCCTGGGATAGGCTCCAGGCCCCCCGCAACTCTGAATACAGAGTAAAGCGGTATAGATGCTAAGTGAGTGAATTTAAATGAGCTTATGCTAAGCTTTTTTTTTTTTTGTCATATTTCCTGTATGGAATTCAAGGAAGTAAGCAGACATATATTCTTGTTGTTAGTAGCTCAGTGGTTAAGGCATTGGCCTGCTGACCAGCAAGTCCCAGGTTTAAACCCCAACTTCAGCAAGGCCCTTAACCCTCAACTGCTCAGATGTATATATCACTCTTGCTAGGGGTGACTTTTTAGACTTATTAGATTTATTACTTAAAAAGATTTATTAGACTTAGTTGTTTTTGAACTTTTCAAAACTTTTTTAGTTGTTGCTGTTTAAGGCAGCTTGGTGGCTAAGTGGTCCGCACTGTTGCCCCGTGCTTGGTGGGTTTCTTCCAGGTACTCCGGTTTCCTCCCACATTCCAAAAACATGCAGATTAGGCTAAATAAAAAGTTCCTAAATTTCCTGTAGCGTGTGAATGGGCGTGTGCCCTGCAATGGATTGGCATCCCCTCCTAGTGCCAGTATTCGGGGATAGGCTCCAGGCCCCCAGCAACCCTGTATACAGGATAAAGCGATATACTGTAGGCCATGAGTGAGTGTGAGTGAGTATTACATTTATTATCTCTCACCCGTGTCTCCCCAGCCGGTAATGTAGCACTTAGTCAAGTCCTTCGGCGCTCTTTCCTTCCATTCCGGCAAACACACAGGAAGTACGGCGTGACTCTGGCGCACACACTCCCGGCTTTGACCCGTGTCACCTCCACGTTGCGTCAGGCGCACCAGAGCGAGGTCGTAGTCGGTGCTCTGCGGGAGATAGCGAGGATGCAGGACGATTCTGTCCACGCCGTATTCGTCTTCGTGTTCTTCGGGAACGAGGGTGTGATAATCACCGACGCGTACTTTATACGTACCGGTGCTGTTTCCGTACCTGAAAGGAAAAAAGACACAGAAAAAGAAGCTTTTCAATCACCACTCTTGAGTGAGTTAAAGGAAAAACAGGCTCTCTACTGTATGTGTCACACGGCACTATGTTAGGTCTGTCAACATGTCACTCAAATGACCTCCTCCTGTATCTGTTGTGCGACTCAAATTATTCCCTCAGGAAGTTCCTGTCACCCGAGGCTGCCCCGAAGCCAACACCTTATATGTTATAGACTTCAGTCCGCCTCGCATTTCCCACAGGCTGTACTTTAACTTTCTCTGTATACTGTATATAGCAGCATGTCGTGCATATATCAAGTCATCTTGTGCCAACAAGGTTATAAATGTCTAGATGTTAATCTAATTTGGCTGTAATATACTTTACACGGTACATTTAATTTGTTGGTGTGTTTGCTGTTTCTGTGCGGTCACTGACGTCTAAAAGTGTCACCGCGCAGCGGAAACGGACGTCCTCTGCCAGACAAGCGGCGCAGTATCCTGTTACACGGTGAGGCCTTTTTTTTTTTCTTTTCCTTTTCCGGAAACGACACTGCCTCCTTCGGAATGTCAAGCCACTTCCTGACGGTGCCAGCGGCGGATCAGGATGGCATTCCTCCGAAGCGTCTACGGCATTCCGGAGAGGGCAGTGTAACATCAGGTTTGCCCAACTGTAGGTCATCTAGCGAGAAGATGTTAAAGATTGAGAATATAACTGGTGTAAGCGGGGAGGAGGGGGATTGTTTCCACTGATAAACACATTGGCATCTGGGGGCAGCTAAGATCAGCTGATCGGCAGGAAATATTAAAATTTTTTTCAAATGGCACAGAAGAAACATTTCCTTTTGGTTACATTCGGTATATAAGAACTGCCTTGTAGTTACTGTATGTGAGCCATTTTTAACCTCAAACAAGCACGGAAAAATGTCTCGGATAAATGCCTTGGTCATTTCTTTCCTGTCTGTCTTGAGTTCTTGAGTGCAACACATCAATTATAGCTTATGATATAATATGTAAAAAAAAAAAAATCACTCTCACTTGTAACAATTCATGTACACCTTAAGTATATACAGAATATACGGCTCATAAGTGGATCGTTATTGCTTCAGTCTCCATCATTACTGTTCAGCAGAGCTTATAATAATAATAATCCTGAACCAGCAGGACTTCCTCAGCCTGTTATTACTGTGCTAATCAGATCGCTTGTAATTGAATTATGGTTGGCCAATAATATGGAATGAGCCTGAGGCATAAAAATAGTCTGCTGTTTGTTTATGTATTTGTGTGTGTGTGTGCACATGTTTCTGTAATGTCACACTCGCAAACTGAAGTAAGTGACCTATTTTTGTCTCCCCAGCATCTACAGCCTGAAGTGATAGGAAACGACCTGGCACATTGTTGTACGAGGTAATAACTGCTACTAATGTGCGTTTGTAAGCGTGTGTGTGTGTGTGTGTGTGTGTGTGTGTGTGTGTGTGTGCGTGTGAACCATAGCCACACTGTGATGTCATAGCTCGTATTTTGTAAGGGCTGTTGGACAGGATCTCTGTCTCTCTCTCTCTCTCTCTCTCTCTCTTTCTCTCTGCGGGCTGTGGGAAGTCAGCAACAAATGCATTAGTTATAGTTATGTGGAATTTCAAGACCTGTTTCAGATCACAGTCGAGGAAAGACAAGATGAGGTTTCTTCAGCAAAACAAAAGTCGGAGGCACTTTTAATACACGTGTTTATATATATATATATATATACACACACACACACACACACATATATATATATATATATATATATATATATATATATAT
>JAQQZS010000013.1:4988715-5016099 GCA_030068045.1 Platyallabes tihoni | reverse complement strand
ACCACTACTACTACTAATACTACTGCTAGTATTGTTACATTTAGGCTATGCATTTAGAATAAGGTTGTATACAAAAGGCTTACAAAAGAGAAAGAAAGCAATTAGTCAAAAGTCAGTCATAATACACATTGTCAGGTTTGCTAAATAATAATAACAATAAATCGCTGATTATCACCAATTATCACAAGATTTAAATGCAAATCCTTCTTATTAAATCGTAGTATTCTACCTCGAACCTTCTACATTTGATAGAATCACTATAAACATGCAGTTAAGACAGTTTGAATTATTAAACTTATAATAAATAAAACAATAAAATAAAAATTTAAAAAAGAAATAAATAAAACAATATACAATAATATTCGTTAAGACGTACCTGGGAACTTCCTGTTCCTGTTCTAAAAGGAGTCTGTGTATAAATCTGTGGGAACGGATATGTAAAAGTGTGCGCACTGATTATGAATTTGTGGGAATGGATTACAAAATCTGAGCGCACAGGTAGTTAAATTGAGGGAACAGTTTAAGAATTTGTGGGAACGGATTATAAACTGAGGGTATGAATTGCAAAACTGTTGCCACGGACTGTTTTTTTTTTTCTCCTCCTGGTGACTTCCAGGGCTCCGTACATATGGGATAAAGTGGTAGATGACAAAAAAAAAATACAGTATAACAATTTCAACCAAGTACTTTTTCACATATTATATGACGCAAATATTGTTTTTAAGGTTTCAAGGGGGAGTGGAGGCTGTCTGGAATTCATCATTTTATTGGGAACAATCCTGAAAATAAAAAGACCTAATGAATTAAAAATTATCTAAAACTGTTTTTGTTTGTTAGTTTTATATATATTTGTTTCACATGCCTTTTAAATAACTTGTATAAGTAAGCAATAATACCAAAAAATAAAAAGATTTATTGTGACTAGAAATCATTTATTGACAGAAAACACGTAAAAGTCACCATTCACCGCTAGGGGTCAGCAGAGTATAGTTAATATGGCAGAATATAAACAAATTAATTTTTCAAAAATAAGGATTACAATATAAGACCTAACTTAGCCCAAATATAATATAATAATATATTTAAATATAATGAATATATAATGAATGTCTTCTAAGATAAACAACCCTTTGAATATTTTACTTAGAATAAGAAAATGACTATGTATTATGCGCGTGTGCAGCGGGTGGACCAGGCTTTGACATTTAACGCATGCGCAGTGCGTATCGGTGCGAGGAAGGCGAGTGACGTCAGATTAACATGGACGCGCAGTCAGTGAATAGTAAGTCAGCGCTCCTTGTTTCTTTATGCTTTAATTTAGTATATATCAGAATGTCATTTAATATACACCTAGTTAATCTGAAGTTTATCTACATTAATCGGGGTTTTGATTGACATTAGCGTTAGAGCTATTTCGTGTATCATTAATGTTAGTTGGCTAGCTTGTTGCTAATGTTGCCAGGAAACTGTAACGTTGTTTGCGTGCGTCTGTGTGTGTATGTCTGTCTGTGTATGTGTGTCTGTGTCTCTGTCTGTCTGTCTGTGTCTCTGTCTGTCTGTCTGTGTCTCTGTCTTTCTTTCTGACTGTGTGTGTGTGTGTGTGTGTTTGTTTGTTTGTTTGTTTACACCCCGCAGTGAGTGAGGACAGTGAGGTGACGCTCATCCTGGACCCAGAGAAGAGCACGTTTATCGGTAATGCTCCTCTGTACCAGTCAGCTGATGATCCCACTGCCTTCTACCTCGATGAAGCGCTGACTGTGAGAGTGGACCTCTACACTACTGGTGAGTTCTGATCTAACTTTATATGGGGGACTAAAATCTCTACATGATCGCCATTCCTTTGTAAAACACACATGAAGTTGTCTCTCCAAACTTATTATGGACTTGTGTAGAACTCGAGACGGGATGTCGGATCCATGTCCTGTCCATGCTTAAAAACATGAATAGATGTTGCCTTCAAGTATTTGGTTGCCTTCTGCTATACACGGATTATATGTATATAGCAAAAAAACAGATTATAACTGCCTTGATTTATTCACAAGCTCCTCCTGTGTAGTTCTGGGCTGATCCCTCACTTTTCTCATGATCATCCTCAAATTTCTGAAATCTTGCATGGAGCTCCAGACGAGGGCGATTTTCTGATTAGTCTCACTAACAAGTGGTTTTCTCATGGTCCCATTCCTGTGAGTTCTCACCACATTGCGTGCTCTTAGACATAGCTATTTTTTGTACTTTTGTATTAATGGTTCTGCGCTGTCCTTCCAGGTTTTGATAATGTATTGAAGGGTTCTTAATTTTAAATCACTTTAGTTGTTTTCTTTGCTTGATGCAATTTTTTTTTTGCCAGTGTATGTGGACACCTGACTTCCGCAAGCACATGTATTAGAAGCACACATTTGTATAAAATTTGTATAAATGGTATAGCATTACAATTTTTCTTCCCTGGAATTAAAAGCCCCATCCTCATTGGTGCTTTAGAAAAGTGGTTGTGCAGTGCTCGTGTAGGTTTGTTGTTTGACGTCTATCTCTGATTGTTTTTCTCGCACAGTAACCCAGCAAGAGGATAACATCTACATCGTGGATGATGTGCCCCTTCTGCAAAATGAATCGTTCAACAAAGAGCAAACACTCGTTCTGATCAGCTTGATGCGCGAGCAGTTGGAGGCAGATGGCGAAAGTCTGCTTAGGGCTTTAAAGGAGCTGAATCCTCAGACAAAGCCGGGTCGAAGCCGCAAGAAACGGGTATGGAGGGAGATGGCTAACAGACTCTCCAAACACTTCAACGAGGTCTTCCATCCTGATCACGTGGCGAGACAATGGTACTCGCTTGAGGACGAATACAAAAGGGCAAAGGATGATATTAGGATGCCGAGTCAAGAAGAGGTGGAGTTTGAGTTTTTTAATGAGATGGAAGAGCTTTTAGGTGGGCATCATGATGTCGAATTTCCTATCGTCGGCTCTGTGAAGGGGGTAGAGGTGCGCAGGCCGAAGGCCTTGAACGCAGACTGTGGAAGAGACTCGCCTGCAACAGCGAACACAGGGTCGGCCACACCGGCTGCCGCACCGACGGCTTCAGCGACACCAACGCGCCCTCCTTCGCTCAAACGCAGGAAAACAGACGAGCACTATTTGGATCTTCTGGACTTTTTAAAGGAATCCATGGCAGCTCGACAGCGGCGTCACGAGGAAACTCTGGCGCAGATGAAATCGGCTCAGGATGGGTTTGAGGCTTTAATGAACAGGTTCTTGGACAAACTCTGATTTTCTCTTAGTTATATTCCTTTACATGCTTTTTCACACACACTTTTATTTTTTTTCTTGCTCATCTTTTACTCGCAGTGCAATATCTGACTGACTGGACACTGTAAATATATTTAATACTGGTGTACTTATAATATTTTATTTTGTGAAAAGGTCTTCTTTCGTAACATTTGAATTCCTGGCTCCAATCTGAAACCTTGAAGTAAAGAAATTTACAAATTATTGTGTGTCTTATTTCACTGTGATGATCGTTCCAGTTTCATGAAATGATGGTTAGTCTTGTTAAAGAGTCACAGAATGTAATTTTTAGTGTATAAATGAATATAGACTGCAAAAAAAGAAAATCTACACATATCTGCACAGAATATGCACATCTAAGGAATTACTGTACATGGGATGTTTAAGTCAAACTAGGAATTTTGATTGTGTAAAATATTACAACTCTCTTTATTTCTCTATATAATCCCCTGCTACATTAATGCACTTATACCAGTGTTTGACTTACCCAGATACCATCAAGGTAGAAAGTTTTCTCAGTTCGCCTGAGCCATGATTGGATTGCCTGCTTCAAGTCTGAAGCGCTTTTAATGGCCAAACATGGAAATGGCTTGGAGCGAGGTCAGAACTGTACGGGGTGTGACAATATCTTTTAGCTGCGTTCCTGTAATGTGCAAGTGGTGTTGGTTAATGATTGTGTATACAGTTCCCAGATGAGAGACATATGCGTCTCTCTTGGAATTTTGTTACGTTATCCATCAACTTTCAACGATCAGGCGTTTCACTCCCTGGCTGTTTACAAGAACGACTGCACTGTGGTTCAAGCCACCTCTGTTGGAATCATCGGCCTTCGTTTAAAGTGTTTTACTGTGTCTAGGAGTCTCAAAAGGAATTTCACCAAGTCCCGGTTTGACTTGAACACCCCTGGAACAATACTGGGAAAAGTTTGCACATCCCTGTGAGCAACATTCAATGTGGGGAAAAAAACAATCCTGGGAAGGTTTTAGATGAAGAGAAAAAAAAACATACAGTTGCATAAGTAAACACACCCTTTAATAAATATTTAGCTCTTTTTGCTTATAAAACATCACTCTGTGTTTTAGGAGAAGGAATCTACAAGATTTTGGTCCAATTTAGGTCATTTTATCTTAGTCATTATTGCAAAACAACAGCAAAATGCTTTTAAAGAGGAAAGAGTGATTGTGTAGTAGTAACCGAATTGAACTCAGTCAAGCGGCGTGCTTGCGTCATCAGCCGTCGACACGCCAGGGCACACGATGACGCAGAATAAGTGCGCGGGAGATTGGTTGCTTTTGAATGGGGCTCGCTTGCTTTTTCCTAACGGAATATAATCGGTTCGTTCGGTAATAATTACCTCGTTATGGACAGTCGGTTGCAGGAAATCCGGGAGAGACAGAAGCTGAGGCGGCAGCTTCTCGCGCAGCAGGTAAACACAGTGAAACTCGCACATTATTCTAGCGGCGGGGTTTGTTGAAAAAGCCATTGTTTCTTCCCCGACATGAAGCACTTACAGGGAGCCTGCAGGCAGATTACAGTGTGTGTGGAAATGCTGAAATGCTAATGTTCAACATGCTAAGATAAGAAAGTCTAAGTATATATAGTGATCACGGATTTTTTTTTTAGGAGTAAATACATATTTACTGACGCATGAATCTGACTGTATGGTACTTCAGTAATCACAACATTTTATAAAAGTTACTAACTATCTTGGATTTGCTCCAAACTCTCTGAAAATGATGTCATCTCTACAAATAAATTGTCTGCAAAATTTCAGGCTCGTATCTGCGTTAGTTTCTGAGATATGGAAGCTTTAATGAGGACGCAGCTCTACTTTTACTGTAAAAACTAGTACTACATGAAAAGTTACCAAGTTTCGTAAGTCATTGCTTCTCAACCGTATATCCTACAGGTGTGGAATTCTTAGGGATTGTTGTTTGTTATAAGACGTGTACAAGTTCTAAAACACAAAGTCTGCTGTTGCACACGTTCCTTTTTTTTTTTTTTTTTTTGCATGTTGAAAGTTGTATAAAAAGTGAGGTTTAAAGTGAATTTGATTCCATAACTCCATACTGGGGGCGGCACAGTGGGGTAGTGGTTAGCACTGTCGCCCTGCACCTCCAGGGTCCGGGCTCGATTCCCAGCGGGGTTCGATTCACATCTCTGTGTGTATGGAGTTTGTATGTTCTCCCTGTGCTTGGTGGTTTCCTCCCACAAAAGATCTGCAGATTAAGTTAATTAGTGTTCACAGATTGCCCATAGTGTGTGAATGAGTGTGTGTGTGCCCTATGATGAATTGGCACCCTGTCCAGAGTGTACCCTGCCTTGTGCCCCAAGTCTCCTGGGATAGGCTCCAGGCCCCTGCGACCCTACAGGATGATGATACAGGATAAAGCGCTATAGAAGATCATCAGATCCATGTTTTTTTTTTCTTCATATTTAATACTCATTCTACTCCGGTTTCCACCCAAAGTCCAAAGTTTCCAAATTACCCGTAGTGTGTGTACCCCGGATAAAGATAATATACGATGAGATGAGATAATACTCATTCTGTAGTTCATTTGAAACCAAGAGAACTGCAAGAACTCCAACTTTCTAATTTTCAAGGTTTCAAAAAAAGGGCGAAAATAAATTCACGTCTATGATACACATGCATTTTTTTCTTGTGTAACAAGGTGTATCATGCAAATAATTTTCACTTGAAGGAGCAAGTTTTAATTAGCAGATTTGCAAAAAAATTTTGTTTATAGAGAGAGAAAGCAGATTGTGAATAAGAGTCTTAATAATTACAGTAAACTTAATTATACAGGTGATATAATCCACTGAAGCAAAGGTGAGATTGTTCTGAATAAGTGTAATCTTTTGTGTTTTCCTATTGGGATCATGAAGAGCGGCAGAAAATCTGTTAAGCTGCTCAGGTTGACGTTTAGGATAAATACGGCAGAAAAAAGAGTAATCATATGACACAATGAAAGAAATAAACTTCAACAATAAGGCTGTTATGAAATATAAAATATGTTGTTTGTTTTTGCAGCTGGGAGCTGAAAGTGCAGACACCATCGGCGCTGTTCTCAACAGCAAACAGGAGCAAAAAGAGATCGAGGAGACGAGAGAGACGTGCAGGTGTTCGTACATTGCATCATATTTATACAATATTCTGTAAGGTGTTATTAGAATTTTGTGTCAATTAGGTGACATTGTTGAAATTTTTACAGTCTTGGCTTATTGAGCGCTGGCGCAATGCAAACGATAATGCATTACAACAGAACACCTATGTGTGCTTCATTCATTACTCTCGGCTTTGTATTCTATATCTATAGATCGTCCTTCGACACAACAGCGACCGGCTCCAAGCGGAAATGCCAGAACGAGGGAGAGGACGCAGACGAGGACGTCGAGGATCAAAGAGTGAGTTGTATGAGCTCTAGGTGGATAAAGGCGCTTGTAATTTATATCACCGTGGTAACAGATGGGGCATTTGTTCCAGGAGGATACAGAGCCTCAGCTGCTGGAGGACAGCGGTCCATTCGAGGAGGTCTACAAGGACTCCAGCACATTTTTGAAGGTGCGGTTAGACTTGTACTGACTCAGATTTGGTAGTTTAACATCCTTCAGATACTTCATGTTTAGGAATTCTTCTTTTTAACCACAGTGGAACACAACCTCCATAATGTTTGATAATTTAATGCTATAAAAACTAAACTAAAAACCAGCCAATTCTGGTCACTGACTGATCAACCAGTTCATCTCTATTATAAATGTAAAAACAATCAATTAAAAGATAGATTTTTTTGGAGGCAGTGTGGTTATACATGAATCATCAAACAAAAGAATTGTGATGTATAACTGAATTTTTTTTCTAGCAACAAATTGGCGCTGTATCTATACATATAATAAAACTATAAAATTGGTGTGTCTGTCCGTTGAAGATTCGCTAATTTTAAATTTAAAAAGCCCTTACATCATAAAAAAATCAGTTAATCTCAAAATTAAACAGATGGCGCTGTACAAATCTACTTTAATAAACACACCTTCATTCAGCGCACTTCACAGTAATGCGTAAAAAATTTAGTTAGTTTCAAAATTCAACAGATGGCGCAGTATTTTTTTTTTAAACACACTTATGAGTGTGCAGTTAAATTCCACAAAAACAAAGTCACGGGCACATTTTAGTAAAAAAAAAACTAGGGTTGCACGATTCTTGCTTAAATGTGAATCATGGTTTTTCTCTGACGTTTAACCTAAACCCATTTCAGATAGGTTCCATGTAATTGTTCTTTCTGTTTAAACCTTCTAATTCTTGTCTTTTCTCGCTCTGATTAGGGGACGCAGAGTCTGAACCCTCATAATGACTACTGCCAGCATTTCGTGGACACGGGACATCGACCGCAGAACTTCATCAGAGACGTGGGTGAGTGTCTGATCATGAATCGACGAAGCTGACGGACGGTACTCAGGCTGACTGGATGATTAGCATAAATAAGATGTATAATCTGTGTGACAGGTCTGGCTGACCGATTCGAGGAGTACCCCAAACTCCGGGAGCTCATCCGGCTCAAAGACGAGCTCATCTCCACCACGAACACACCACCCATGTAAGCACGAGACGCCATCTATGAAATAACATCAATCTGACATAATGTTGACGGTATATCGTGTATTGCGGCTCAGGTACCTGCAGGCCGATCTGGACAACTTTGATCTGAGGGATCTGAAGTGTAAATTTGACGTGATCCTGCTTGAGCCACCGCTAGAAGAGTATTACAGAGAGTCGGGCATCATCGCCAGTGAACGCTTCTGGACCTGGGATGACGTAAGTGTGTTTTTTGTTTTTTTTTTTTGTTTGTTTTTTTCTCCTAAACCTGGATGAATTATATTCAAGAATCAAACACTATGCATCTATCTCTGTGGTTTTAGATCATGAAGCTGGAGATCGATGAGATCTCAGCGCTGCGTTCTTTTGTTTTTCTCTGGTGCGGGTCCGGAGAGGGGCTCGACCTCGGCAGGATGGTAATTTTGAGTTTTGTGGTATCATGGTTTAAAAGTGTGTGTGTGTCTAATCGGCATGTTTGCTTGACAGTGTTTGAGGAAATGGGGGTTCAGGAGATGCGAGGACATCTGCTGGATCAAGACGAACAAGAACAACCCCGGGAAGACCAAAACGCTCGATCCCAAAGCAGTGTTTCAGAGGACGAAGGTAAGAATGAGGAAAAGTTATATCATAGTAACAAAGAGAAGGTTTATACTTGGTTATAATATTGACTGCGTATGTTCCAGGAGCACTGCCTGATGGGCATTAAGGGCACGGTGCGGCGCAGCACGGACGGCGACTTCATCCACGCCAACGTGGACATCGACCTGATCATCACCGAGGAGCCCGAGATGGGCAACATCGAGAAGCCTGTGGAGATTTTCCACATCATCGAGCACTTCTGCCTCGGACTCAGACGTCTCCATCTATTCGGACGAGACAGCACCATCAGGCCAGGTCTCCGTCCATGTACACACTCGCACCCAGTCTTCTCTCCATAATTGTCGATGGTATTAATCAGGATGTGTGTGATGATTTTACTTCTAGGCTGGTTAACTGTCGGACCCACGCTGACCAACAGTAACTTCAACGTGGAAGCGTACGCCTCACATTTCTCCACCTCCCACCTCTCCGGCTGCACAGAGGACATTGAAAGGCTCCGCCCCAAATCTCCGCCCCCTAAACCCGAGGGGTGCAGAGGGGCTCCACGAGGGGGGCGAGGCGGAGTGGCAGGCGGGCGTGGCGAACGCGGCCGTGACAGGAACCGACCCAGTTTTCGCGGAGAGCGGGGCGGGTTCAGAGGGCGTGGCGCTCCTCACCGCGGGTTTCCTCCACGATAGTTTTTGTTTGCTTTTTTGTTGTTGTTTTTAAACAAATGATGACACAGAGCTGATTTATTTTTTTAACAAGTCAGCGAATAATTGTTGATACAACCACACTTCCGCCTTTTGCTAGTTCCTTTTTTTTTCATGATTTGGATCCAACTCGTACAGGAAATATGACCCTGCTAATGAATTTTATACGTGCATATCTTAGGTTTTAAATAGTGAAACAAGGACTTTGTTCAGATCTGCATCACTGCTGTAAGATTTCGTTTGTTTAGTTTGAATGTCGTTGACTTTTTACTGATTTTATGCTCTTTTTAATTGATCGTTTTTTTTTCTCCTCCAAAAAAATGTCATGTATGCTTCATTTTGCAAATTCCTTCTGCACTGATGTTACTCTGACAGTAAAGGCAAATATAAAAAAAAAAGAAACACTCTTCACGCCCTCGTGTCTAGACATCATCTCCCTCACCTCTCCGCCAGTGTCTCTCTTTCACACATATTTGCTTTTACTGTATATAAATGTCATGCCATGGAATCAAGGTGACTTTTAAAGGTGTATTTTTTTTCACCAGTATTAAATGCATTCGAATCACTGCGCGTTCATCATGAGACAAAGATGAAGACGTCAGGTTAGAATGGGCGGGTTGGTTTCAGTTAACAGTAAGGCAAGGTGCTCAACATGAAAGGGTGGAATAATTTTAGAACTCATTAAAAGATGCATTTTGGGTCGAATTCAGAGGATCCCCTTGTAATGTTAGTTGTTTTGATTACCAGCCAGTGCCCAAACCCCCCCAGCCACTGGATGCGGTGCCGGTCCCAAGCCCGGATAAATAGGAGGGTTGAGTCAGGAAGGGCATCCGGTGTAAAACCTGTGCCAAATTGTTGTGCAAACCGGATATTCCGCTGTGCTGGGAGCAGCCGAAAGACCAACAAGAAGTTGTTTGATTTGTTCATTGCAGACAGGCAAAAGTTTGTAATATTTGGCCAATAAACCTAAATTACAATGGTGGTTATACAGTAATTCTGATTGCAAACTGTAGATGAATGGATTAATAGAAAAATGCATAAATGAAAATATATAGACATAATAAGCTTAGTAAATACCTAATCGAATTTAATATACAGTATATCAACATATTAGTTTCCTATCATTCCAATGCTGCAACCCACACTCCAGTCCAGCAGGTGGCGGTAACGCACCTATGATCTATCAGCTGCCAAAAATATAAATAAATAAAAATTAAAAAATGAAGAAGAAATGACTCCAGCTTCGGAGCTTTAATATTATCTTCCCGTTACTAAGTACAGCTCTATATAAGTTATAACATGATAAACACTCATAAATTACAGAAACCTGAATTGTCTACTGGAGATTTTGACCATCTGCTGTTGTTTCTCTGCGGCGCCTGAAGACTCGACTGATTCACTAGCTAACAGGTTAACTAATGTCGGCTCGCGCGCTACAGTGAGCTGCAGGTCTGTGTGTCTGCACGCGACGGTACATCTGTTTATCTATATATGTGTATATATATATATATAATTATTATTATTATAATTTTTTAATGGCTTGGTTACCTAGAAGAGTAAGGTTAGCGCGCTAGTTAGTCCATATTGTGGTGTAGGTTGCTAGGTAACCTGCCCACAATTGGACATGTTGTTACCCTGAGTCAATCAAATCACCTGAAGAAAATAATTGTGTGTGAAAACAATTGTGTGTGTGTGTGTGTGTATATATGTATATATATATATATATATATATATATAAAGGGTATATATAGAACTTTCAGCTTTAATTCAAGGGGGTTTGTCATTTCTATACTCCCCCAGTTTGGTGGCTCATAAATAATGGAACATATATACAAACATAAGGATCGCCTTTAATATAATACTTGGACAAAAATCCTTTGCCGTCAATGACTGCTTGAAGTCGGGAACACACGGACATGACCAAATGCTGAATTCCCCCCCTTTAAGACGTTTTGCCAGGTCTTTACTGCAATTACTTCAGCTACAGCTTGTTTCTGGGGGATTTCTGTCCTTAGTCCTGTCATCAGTAAGTGAAAAGCATGCTCTATTGGGTTGAGAGCAGGTGACCGACTTGGCAAGTGAAGAATCTCTAAATTTCTTTGCCTCGGGTAGCTTTCACAGCTTTTCACAGCGGGCTTTAAGCTGCTTCCAGACGTGGCTGAGTCTGAAAGACATCAACGTCGATTTCAAGTCCATTACAAAGACCGAGCTGAATACTGTTTTGAGGCAGTTTTACCGCTCCATCCGGACAACTAAAGGGGAGCTCTACAGCATCAGCAGCTACCTGTTGGGACCAACTTGGCAAGTGAAGAATCTCTAAATTTCTTTGACTCTGGTAGCTTTCACTGTATGTTTTGGGTCATTATCTATCTGCAGTGGAATTTATTCTTATACTTATATCTTATATCAGTAGTCTGGTCATAAATAAACACCAGTGACCCGGTTCCATTGGCAGCCACACAAACTTACGCCATAACAAACTGCCTCCACTACGTTTGACAGATGATGATGTTTGCTCTGGATCACAAGCTGTTCCTTTCTTTCTTTGTACAGTTCTCTTCTGCAAGTTCATCTGTCCAAAGTTCGCTGGCAAAGTCTAATCTTTAGACATTAGTCTAAACCTTTCTGTTCTTGTGTATTATCAGTCGTTTGCACCATGTTATGAAGTGAAGAGTCCGTATTCACTTCATAAAGTCGTCTCTTGACTGTAAACTTTTACAATGACGCGCCTACCACCTCATGAGTGTTCTTGACTTGGTAAGTGAAAGGGTTCTTCTTTACCATGGACAGGAGTCCACTGTATTCCACTTTAGTTGTGTTCTGTGGTCTTCCAGGCTTTTTGCGGTTGCCGATAGTGATGGGTCGTTCATGAACGGTTTGTTCTTTTTGAACGAGTCTTGAACGTGACTCAGAAGAACGAGTAGTCTTGGAGAGTGATTTGTTCATTTTCTACTGGGCGCGCATGCGCAAATCATCAAAACCTCCGTAGGTTATGTACAGGAAACAGAAATGAGTAATTACCTCTTGAGTCTTCTACTCCGAGTCGTTCGTTCTTTTGTCACGTGACCCCCATAGACGCTATGCAGTGCAATAGATTCAAAATAACGAACGACTTAGACTGGAAAATATGAGAGGTGAGCTACTCATTCTGTTTATTATAATATGTCCTTAGCTGCATTGTGATATTTTCATTAATGGTACTATAGCCAAAATTTGTGTATGTAGACGTGTTGGGGGTCTGTTTATTGAAAATGTAGCATTTTATTTTATTTCTGATCAAAAGAACGAAATTAACTAAATGACAAAAAAAGATTTGTTCATTTTGATGATTTTTCAAAGAACCGAGTCACTGAAATGATTTAAACTTCCCATCACTAGTTGCTGAGCTTGCCAGTTAATTCTTGTGCCATGTAACTGCTGGTCAGCCTGTTGTTCCATTATTTATGAGCCTCCAAAATGGCTGTAATTCCTGAATATTTATTCCCATACTTTTGTCAAACCCTCAAACTAAAGGTGAGTGTTTCTGTGTGTTTGTGTAAACTTTGCATTAAGAACAGCACTAGGACCTTTAACTCTGTGTGTCACTCCGCTTCGCAGGTGTTGTAATAGTTAATTACGCTACATTGTAATGAACTCCACCGAAAAGATGGACATTTTCACAGAAATTACATTCGATTCAAATTACGAATGGTCGTCGGGAGAGGACGAGGAGAAGGAAAAAAACCACGATACTTCTGTGCAAACCTCCCGGTGTGCTTATATGACATCAGCCGACCTCGACAAATTGGAGCAGAGCAAAAACGAAGCGAACACAATCAGGCAAACGGCGTGGGCTTTAAACTGCTTCCAGACGTGGCTGAGTTTGAAAGACATCAACGTCGATTTCAAGTCCATTACAAAGACCGAGCTGAACACTGTTTTGAGGCAGTTTTACGGCTCCATCCGGACAACTAAAGGGGAGCTGTACAGCATCAGCAGCTACCTCGGACTCCGGGCCGGTTTAAACCGGTACATCAACGAGCCTCCGGTCAGCCGTTCGTGGAACTTGATGCAGGACCCGGAATTCACACCGGCGAATAACGTCTTCAAAGGTGTTCTTAAAGAGATCAGAAGGGCAGGGAAAGTAGGAACGCACTACCCTCCGATCTCACCCGAAGACCAGCGTGTCTTAAAATACTCCGCCTCGCTAAATCCGGACAATCCAAAGGGTTTGCTGAACAAAGTCTGGTATGACATTCAGTTGCACTTCGGACGCAGGGGCAAAGAGGGGAACCGGGTTCTCAAACCCGACTCATTCGTCCTGAAACGCGACAAGAACGGAGCGCATTATTTCACCATGGCGTTCAAGGAGGAAACAAAGAATCAGAAAGACTCCCTCGAGAGAGACAGGGACAGCCAGAGGGGCGCCATGTTCGAAGAGCGTGGAAATCCCCTGTGTCCGGTAGCATCTCTCAAAAAATACCTGATGAAAATCCCACCGGGGGCAAAAGCCTTCTATCTGCAGCCCAGGCGGGAAGTGGCTGCGACTGACACCTTCTGGTACACCACCACGCCCCTGGGAGTAAACCAGCTGTCCCAAATGTTACCCAAGATCTGCCGAGAGGCAGGGACACACACGGCCTACACCAATCACAGCTTGAGAGCCACGGCTATGCAGAAGCTGTCCGAGGTGGGACTCGAGGCAGGGAGTGTGCACAGGTGAGGTACTTTTATATAAATGGTGACTTCTAAAACATTATAGACTAAAACAACAAACCTGTTTGTCTCACAGATCCGAAAGCTCGCTCAAAAGTTACTGGACACCCACCACCGAGACCGGGAGACGATGGATCAGCATACCGTCGGATCAAGTCGCTAACTCGATGGATTCACACACGCAACCAGAGCGACTCTCAGCGGACAGACGACTCTCAGCGGACAGACGACTTCCAGCGGACAGACGACTTCCAGCGGACGCTTCCTCCTGCGGATCCGCGATAAACAGGGACATACGGACAAATGTACACGAATCAAACTAGCATGCAGAGTTAGGCTTACAACTGCATTACACTCACACATCAGTCAAAAATTACCCGCACTCTTTCTGTAGAATTTATTTGTCTTTTCTAAAATTTAATGAAAATACATCTCCTTGCTTTTTAATACACTTCTGTCCACAAGCTTTCGTATTCCCTCATTAAAAATGTTTAAGTCTGAGCCGTGAGCCACGAATGCCTGTCTTCACTTCTTCATCAGAAGTGGCGCTTCATCCTCGTCATGTAAGGTCACAACACCTTCGTATACCAGTCATCCGTGCTTAATCCGAAGTTCAGGCTTCGGCTCTTCAATAAGCGTCTCACTGTAACGAGCCCTGTCGATTGTCTGACCGTTTTCCTGATAATGTTCCAAAACTTCTGGCCCTTGAAATGAGAATCCCAGAAAACTGTAAGCATTCATGAATTTTCCAGCTTATGGTTGAATTTGAAACTTTTTCTCAGTTGGCGTTTGAGGATGTTTCCGTTTCGTACTCTGACGGTCAGTTGGCGTTTGAGGATGTTTCCGTTTCATACTCTGACGTTTACTCTCAGACCCGTAGTGATGAATCCGTGTCTCGTCACCAGTAATGATTCTCTTTAAGAAACCTTCACCTTCCTTAGAGAATCGCTCCAAATTCTGTTTGCAGAAATCCAAACTCTTCTGTATATGCTCTCTGGTACACCCTCAGAAAAAAAAATTGGTGCTCTTCTTTCATGCAAAGCATCCACACATGTTCACACGGAAGTTACAACTGAACCGATGTAACATGTTCAGAGCAGTGACTGGGGAGACGGTAGGTGTGAACAGGAAGGATAAGATATGATAAGAAGTGCGAACAACAGAAGTTTTAATATAACTGGAGTGCAGATAACTTTTGACTTGTACTGTATATAAGATACACACACGCTCTCACAGACACACTGAATACCGGACACATATCAAGTCAGATATTAAGTCACAAAAGTTAGTTTTTGGTGCTTTGACTAATATAGTGTGCAGTGAGTAAAATTCTGCAAATATCACTTGATTTAATACTTTATCATCCTGATCCTTCTGCAAAACTGAGTTTTGATGCTAAACTTTGATCTAAAGCACTTTAATGAATTTATCAGGACTGTTTAGTCCAGTTATGATAGAAAAGCATTATTTTTAGAAGTAGTAGGGAAATCCTGGTTTCACAACGCGGCTGAGGGTTCACTCCTTCTTACAATTTTGAAAATAGGATATCAACTGTGTTTTCCGAGGCGCTGCACGTAAACAAACTCGTACATGCCGTATCTCAGCAACCGGACATGATACAGTAATGAACTTGGTACGAAAATGGAGCTTATTGAACCGGAATAATTTGAAAAAATGTTACTCAAATCATACAAAATGTGACTTAATATTTGATTTGATGTGATGGGTTGATCTCTCTCTTTCTCTCTTGGATATCAACAGAATTCTCTCTTCACTTCTTTCTCAGATCATGGACTTCCCAGAACACTTCGAGCAGATCTTCAAGCAGCTGAACTCGCAGCGTGTCCACGGGCAGCTGTGCGACTGTGCGATCGTGGTGGGCGGCCGGCATTTCAAGGCTCACCGCGCCGTCCTGGCCGCTTGCAGCACGCACTTCCGCGCGCTGTTCAGCGCTTCCGAGGGTGACGGCAGCGTGAGCGTGATCCAGCTGGACTCGGACGTGGTGACGGCCGAGGCATTCTCGGTCTTAATGGACATGATGTATACGTCCACGCTGACACTGGGAGAAAGCGACATCACGGACGTGTTGATGGCTGCGACTCATTTGCATGTAAACACCGTAGTGAAGGCGTGTAAGCATTATTTAAACACTCAGACTTTGCCCAGGTCGCCTCACGCTGAGTGGCCGAGTCGGTCAGTCGAGCAGCAGCTGAGCAATAACACTAACTCGTTCCCCCCGCAGCACCTTGGCTTAAGTATAATCGGCTCCGCGCTTCATATAAAATCGGAAGACGACGGAAGCGGCGCCGGTCAGGAGGCGGGGTCAGTTTCGGGGAGTGGACCGGAGGACGAATGGTGCGGTGTTGGCGAAACGCAGACGTTATCTCTGATTTGCTCAGAGGCGGAGAGCTCACGCGACCCCTCACGAGCCCAAGACTTTGAGGAAGATTGTGAGGAAGGATGTTCTGGAGGGGAGGAGATTCTCAACACAGACTACGAGAGAAAAGGATACAGACGGACGGCGGCACAGGAGGACGTGCAGCTGCCCAGCCAATCTGACAGCGACCGGGCGAGCAGCGCGGAGCCTCTACTGCTGGTGGTTAAGGAGGAATATCCAGACGGTGACGGCGTACAAGCGATGGGCGGAGCAGAAGATGAAGAGATGAAGGACGGCGGAAGAGTCAGTATATTTCTATTTTAAATTACATGAATCTCATTTTGGGGTGTTAGATATTGATTTATTGATCGAACAGTAAACGAATACAGCATTTTGATTCTAAAGGCAGCGGCTTTCTGTGTTTTATGAAACTTATGAAATCTAATACGACATTAATCAAATTTCAAACAAATTTTATGTGTCCTTATTCTTATATAGTTTCCTGTGTATATTTTGGAACGGACGTCTAATGGACACTCTCACTTTAATCTATTTGAATAAGATCACTAAAAACAGTTTATTTAGTATAAATATTTCCATTACTTGTTTCCAATCCATGTGCTCACAAGCCATAATGTACACACACATCTCGTACTGTACAGAGAAATACAGGAATATCTCCGGAAAATAGAGAACGCTGATTTTTTAAAATTATTATTATTATTTTTTTTTTTACTTTTTTGCATGTGCATTTCAAATGAACATTTTAATTTTTCACATACAAAACTTACCACATTGATATGCAGTGAAATGCTTATACTCCCTACAGTTACAAAATAAAATTTAAATAGGAGGGTAAAAATTATACAGGATTTATAAACTTACAGTGGAACCTTGGATTACGAGCATAATTCGTTCCTGAAGCAGCTCGTATTTTAAAACACTCGTAAACCAAATCGAATTGTCCCATAAGAAATAATGGAAACTCAAATTATTCGTTCCACAGCCCCAAAAGAATAATTACATAAAAATAATTAACACCAAATATAAAGTAAAAATAAAACAAATTAACCTGCACTTTACCTTTTTTAAAAAAAAAAAGTAAAAAATAAATCCCGACAGATAAGTGTTTCCATTTGTGACCATTACCTACAATTCCGCAGCGCAAGAGAGAGAAAACCGTTGGCTCAGCTGTGATCACATGACGCTCAGCGTCAAAACAAGAAGCGCATGCGTGATACATGATACTCGGTACTCGTAAACCAAGACCTGCTCGTTTTTCAAGTCAAAATGTATTAAAAATCTTTGCTCGTCTTGCGGAACACTCGTAAACCGCGTTACTCGTAATCCGAGGTTTCACTGTATAAAAATGCCAGCAGTAGTATAATTGAATGCATTTGGATCTGATATGTACAGCAGTGATCCAGAGTGCTACTGATTCAGTATGACTATTTTACATCTATAGCGTTGGAGATAAACAATGTCAATATTATAACCTGCCATTATGATGATGAACATGTTGGACTTTTTGATTTCGTTCTTTTTTCCCTTGACAAGTGAGTCGGGTGTGTCGGTGTTGGACACCCGGACATTACTCCTGAACAATGTTGGCAATGCTTTGTCTATCAGTTTTGGCTTACAGTCGAGTCCAAGTTTCCACTTTGTTTGCAATAAACAAACTCGCAGCAATATCCTTGGAAGGACCGCTCTACCTGCTCATGCTGTTTCTGTTTTAATCCAGTGCTTGCAGAGTTGTGGGTCCCTTGTAAAGGTAAACAGGCTCCGGGGTGAACCTAGCAAAACCTAGAAAATTCTTAAAGGCCTCGCTCAAACGGACCTCCAACATTCTGAGCTATAATCCTCTGACCTCCTATACCACTGCCCCAATATGAACCTTCATCACTTCATATTGTTCACTTCTTTTAATTCTGTCTAGAAAGTAAAGAAGGGATGGTATGCAAAGTAGCATACTGTTTACGGAAAAAACATTTATCTTTTCAAACACAGCTCTTCTGAGCTGCTGGAGCATCAGGAATCTTCTGCTACACAATTTACTTGGGAGATTTTTGTGTAACAAACGACTACCTGCCAAAACCCCACATAAGTGGATATCAGTCAGCTGCAGCGCATTTGCAGAAGCCTGCATTCATGAAAAGAATAAAAATTTTAACATGACAGGAACAGTTTAGAGGCAATTCAGAACGATTTAGAAGCAGGTAATAAGGAGACAAAGGTTTATTTATTTATTTATTTTAAAGGACTAGTTTTGAATGTGCTCCTCTATCTTTCCAGTCCTGTATAACATCACTGAATCTCTTAGTTGTTCATCCTACATCCTCTTTTAGTCATACTGGCCTACTTTCACCACTTTTGGCCTATATTCATGTACAATTCCTCTTTTCATTGCTGTCTGCTGAAAACAGCAGAAATACAACTTTTATTTTATTCTAAAATTCACCCGTAACAAAACAAAAATGACATTTGAAATGTAACTTCAGATGAACTGAGACAGCAGTTTACTTGACTATGATTAAGCTTATAAGCTTTGCAGAAGTACATTAATAGATATTTGATTCAATGTTGGTAATATGCTGTTCTCAATCACAAATAACCGTTTTTATATTTTTCATTAGATAGGATTTTGTTGAGTAATCTCCAAAAACAGCTAGCTTGGTGTTCGTGGTATGCACCGGTCAGAAACTACTAAAAGTGGTCCAAGGAAGGACAAACAGTGAACTAAAGGCTAGTCTGTCTGGTCCAGTCCCACAGAAGAGCTACTGTAACACCAATTGTTATGGCAGTTAATACTGGCTATGATAGAAGGGTGTCATAGGACCAGTCAAAGTGCACATGTCGAACCGGGTCCACCACAGAACTCGCCTACAATGGGCATGTGAGCATTCAAACCTGGACCATGGAGCAATGTAAGAAGGTCTAATGGTTTATTTTATATCTTATAGGATGGCTTGGTATGTGTGTGTATTCAAGAACATCATTAAAAAAAAAAACATGTAACATTTCCGTTTTTGATGTTGGATACCACACAACAGCTATTGAAGCAGACTTGTAGGATAAAAAACAAGCCTTTTAATGTGATTCCGCTTTTCATTTCATGTTTCAATATGAATTTACATACTTCCTGAAATATCTTTGAAGTAAAGTAAATATCTAGTATAAACACATGGTACTAATTTTAGTACTGTAGACACCATGTAGATTACATTTACATGGTGACAAATATACAAACAAATGTTGGTATATGGTTTTTAATGTAGATTTTTTTTTTCTTTCTGTTTTTTCAAACAACAGATGTACACTAAAACATTTTATGGAGCAAGGCCACGTGCCTTTCTCGCCCTCATACCCGAAAATCCTCAAGACTCTGATGCTGAAATCAGTGGCGATGATGACGATGATGATGACGAGGAGGATGATGAGGAGGATGATAACGATGACAAAATAGAGGATCCTGATTATCAGCCTCCAAAAGCAGAAGAGCCTTGGGACGGCTCTTTTGTATCCATGGACGACGGGGCGGTTGCCTCAACAAGCTCATCTTCTAAACCTCCGCCTTGTAAGAAGCGGAGAATAGGGAAAAACACCCTAAAAACCGTTTCCTTGGCAGAGCCAGAGGACTCCCCTGACTCTAGTCCACCCTCAGGCCCAAACAAAGGCTCTAGGAGAATCTGGAAATATAAAGACATCGAGACATTCCAGGTACCTGAAGCAAGTTTTGAACCCCCTGCTGCTCTCAAGACGCCCTTTCAGTACTTCAAAATGCTCTTCACTGACAAGATGATTGAACATATCGCTCAACATACGAATCTGTACTCTGCCCAGCAGTTGGGGGATCCAGTCAAGACTCGGCCTGAAGAGATTGAAGATTTCCTGGCAATTCTGCTCTTTATGGGTGTTTTCAACCTTCCATCGTTGGAGGACTACTGGCACCACGTGTCACGTTTCAACATGATAGCTGATATCATGCCAAAGAAAAGATTCAAACTCTTACGCCGGTTCATTCATTTTAGCGATAATCAACAGTGTAGTTACAGTCCAGACCGATTTTACAAAATCCGCCCGCTTTTCGAGATGTTTCGAGATCAGTGTCTCCTGATCCAGTCCACATACAAGTACAGTGTGGATGAGGTCATGGTGGCATATAAAGGCACAAGGGCAGGCACTCTGCGCCAATACATTGCCAACAAGCCAGACAAGTGGGGCTTTAAATTGTTCTGCCGGGCCAGTTCATCTGGCATCATCCATGACCTACTGCTCTATCAAGGCACATCCACGTTTTTCAACGCGGGACTAAGCGAGCAGGAGCATGTGCTTCCTCTAGGGGCCAAACTGGTGACAACGTTATGCAAAACTATACCCCAGCCATGGCTTTCGGTCGTCTTCTGCGACAACTACTTCACCAGTTTCAACTTGATCCAGAACCTGCACACGAACCTGGGAGTCAAGTGCATCGGCACCGTGCGATCAAACCGCCTCAGTGGAGCTCCCTTGATGACAGACCAAGAGTTGATGAAGAAAGGACGTGGAGCTTTTGATTACAAGTCAGCTGATGGGGTGATCGCAGTGAAATGGTACGACAACAAATGCATCAACCTTCTGAGCAATGCCTGTGGGATCATGCCTCTTTCAGTTGTTCAGCGGTGGAGCAGAGAGGCCCACACGAAGATTGCCATCCCGTGCCCATCGCTTATTACTGCCTACGATCAGCACATGCGAGGCATTGATCTTTCTGACATGTTGGTACACATGTACAAAACCCCTGCCAAGTCAAGGAGATGGTACTTTCCCCTGTTTGGCTACATCCTTGACCTGTCTGTCACAAACTCCTGGCTGGTCTACAAGAGGGACTGTGGCCTACTGAACGAAAAACCAATGTCTCTCAAAATGTTCCGTCTGGCAGTTGCTCACAGTTTGAAACAAGTCAACAAGCCAGCATCCAGCGTTGGCTTGTCATCGTTCCCCTCTCCACCACGCATGTTGTTTCAGAAGAAATACCACACCCCAAGATCCTCACGACCACAACCTGATGTGCGGTATGACAACTGTGGACATTTGCCACTTCACTGTGACAAGCGGGGGCGGTGCAACCTCTGTCCAAAGGGTGTGTCAAGATGGAAATGTCGGAAATGCAATGTTTTCCTGTGTTTGAATGCAAACCAGCAGTGTTTCGTAGCCTACCATGAGAAATAAAGTGGATGAAATAAACTCCAAAAACATTTGTACTGTTGCACCACCATACAGACGGATTTCTAATTGAATTATTTTAAAAGTTTGACTTTTATGGATTTTTTTTTTTGTATTAGTGAATGTATTGATACTTTACCATGAAGTGATGTCTCAACCGTTTGGTAGATGCCTATACTAAAACACTGTGGGATCTGTTAATTTACATCAGTTGTTGTTACGATTGCAAAATGATAAGAAAAAATAATGTCCCATTGCTTTTTTTTTTCTTTTCTTAATAAGGATATTAATGCGTTAAAAGTGCTCGAGCCCTCCAGTCAACAAAATGACCAATACCTCCTCACCAATTATGTGTTACCAGGTTTTTACTCATGCAAATGTGTTGCTATTAATACTTGTACTTGATGTGAAAAAAGCTCAGAATTATTTCATACAAACCAGATTCAGTATGCGTAAATGACTGAGACATTAAAGCTTTTATACTTTGTTGAATTTAGTATGAATTTTTTGTTGGTGTTTTATCAGCACTATACTGGGACACTGTATGGTTAGAGGCTCGATGAAGACTAAGAATTACCACCACAAGTCTTTGAAAGAGTAATTAAATACAGATTTATTAGAGATATTAGAAAATCCTTTAAAATCCTTCGATTCTTTCCATAATCCTTAATAGAGGAGCTTCAAATATGTAATTAACTGGTGACTGTGTGGCTACAGAAAATGAAACGCGATGGATGGAGGCACAGACTCCACTCGACAAGGCTGAACTTGGTAGTTTTTAGAGATGAAGGAGCCGACGGTAATCTCCAGTGTGTTACCTGCAGCTAAAGACACAATTTGACGCAATCAAAGTCTAAAAAGGCACAGACAGCTTCACAAAGGTAAAAGATGCAATTGTCACTGTGGTGCAGCACAGAACAGAAAGTCAGGTAAATCTTCACAATGATTCTGTACATGCAGGAATCAAATATAAGTGAGGCTGGCCGCTGGCCTCCCAGGAACTTATTTGATCGCCATTCACTTAAATGGAAAAAGTGGCTTGGTTTGATCGCCAAAGGCATTCTGTTTTTTATTTTTTGCAGCACAATACATGCCCATCGCACAACTTGCACGTTACAGGGAGATTCTGCCGAATCCTTCGTACAGTCCTGAGCGATTTCAACCTGCTTGGGCCATTGATGCCAAAATCATGAATCTGTGGCTACAGTGGGCACAGACAAATGTTTTGTCAGAATCCCAGACTACCAGCTCCCTTGGTGGCACTCACCCTGGGTTTGTCGAATTCCTGGAAATGCAACCAGCTCAGATTTTATATCATCTTTCCAAACTCTACTGATCTTAACATGCTGTTTGAGATATTTCACACGATTTAACTCTATCTGCAGATAACTTGCCTGCTGGTTACCCAAATCAAGTAGACTTAATGCTTGACAGTTTATCCAAAGCAGCCAGGTGTGTGGATTAAATTTGAATGGGACGGAAAGGATAATTGGGCTACAGGGAAAATTTGATGCGCGTTGCCACCAAATTTGTCCCCAGGCTGCTGAGCCCAGAGCAGAAGGAACATTGTGTTGAAGTCTGCCAAGAACTCCGTTAGCGTGCTGTGGATGACCCATCCTTTATGTCAATAATCATTCCCAATGACGAAACTTGGTGTATGTGTACGACCCTGAGACAAAATAACTTCACAGTGGAAGACCCCATCATCTTCATGACTGAAAAAGGCGAGGCAGGTTTGCAGCTCACCTGAGTGCATGCTCATCATCCTTTTAGATATTCGCGGCATTGTGCATCGAAATTTCCATGTCCCCCAGGGGCCAGACCATCAAGAGCGAATTCTACTGCCAGGTTTTAAGGCACCTGAGGGAGGATGTACGGCGAAAGCAAACAAGATCTGTGAACTTTTTGATACCCTGTCATATATGGATGGGACAATTTTATAAGCACCTAGCAGGTATGGGAATGAATCACTAGAAGTGACTCGACTCACCTAAAAGAGTCAACTCCTCGGTCTCTCATAATTTCTAGGTGTTTGTCTCTCTCTTGATTGAATCATTCAGTACTCTCTATTTCGATTAACACAATAGCAATACACTTTGCACTACGTATGAATATATTTGCATTTTAATTATATACACAATAAACAAACACCTTTATAAAGAACTTATTTTGTAGCAAAACTGTAAATAATTAAGATTAAGTGTAGTTTTATGCACTTCTATGTGTGAAAGTAGTTTCTGAAAAAACAAATACAAAGGTATTATGATTAATTTCCAGTAAAAAGAATATTACGGCTCTTTAGATATTCGAGTCGGTTCACTAAAAAAATGATTCGGCTCAAAGAATCGACTCGTTCGCTAATGATAAATGGCTGGTAGCTACATGGCTAACTAACTGTTAGCGCACGACGTGATATTATCTGTCAATTCGGCGTTTAGCTAAACCATGATAAACGCTGTAACATGAACAACGAATTGTATCCTCGTTTTGAGTATTTATTTGTCAGTTCATCGACCGGTTTGCGGTTTCTGAGGTAACTAAAGATACGACTACTCCATTAGCTAGCAGGCTAACTAACCTGATATCGGCTAACTAGCTAAGAACACCGAGGACCATCCTGGTGGTTATTCTGTACACGCAAAGGTAAACCTTATAGAGATGTTATTTTGTACAAAAACAATGGGGTTTATTTAGGTTAGTTATCCAGGGAAGTGACGTTAGCTTGCTAGCTAGCTGGCCAGCTAGCTAACTAACTAGCCCATGGAGTAGTACAGGTTGCTAGGTAACATAACGACTGTGCTAGTTACCTCAGGAAAATATATGTATAAAATATAACGTGGTGCTGAGACCAAATATTAGTTGTGTGTGTGTTTTTTTTACATTGGAGTCAATAATAAACAAATATAAATTGTATTGATAATTTGGTGTTATCCTGTATAATGTCGTGTTATGGTTTATTTAGTCATAAAGAGGAAGCTTGTGGCTGCATGACGTCACTTCGTGGTCAGTCAACAGCGTGACATGAAGTGTTTTACAGTAATTCATGTAAAACAGTAATTCATGTGAAACCGTTTATTATTTATACACAGTTCTTAATTTTTACAAAGTCTGTTGCTTCAGTGTTTTTAGATCTTTTTTGTCAGATGTTACTATGATATACTGAAGTATTAATTACAAGCGTTTCGTGAGTGTCGGAGGCTTTTATCGAACATTATGCAAAGAGTCAATATTTGCTGTGTTGACCCTTCTTTTACAAGAGCTCTGCAATTCGTCCCTGGCGTGCTGTCAATCAATTTCTGGGCCACATCTTGACTGATGGTGCTGCACATTCTTGTTTAATGAATGCTTGGAGTTTGCCACAGTTTGTGGGTTTTTGTTTGTCCTCTTGAGGATTGACCGCACATTCTTGTTTAATGAATGCTTGGAGTTTGCCACAGTTTGTGGGTTTTTGTTTGTCCTCTTGAGGATTGACCGCACATTCTCAATGGGATTACGGTCTGGAACCAAAAATTTCCACGTTTATTCCCTGAGCCACTTTTTCCTTATAGCAAGGTGCTCCATCATGCTCGAAAAGGTATCGTTTGTCACCGAACTGTTGTTTGATGGTTGGGAGAAGTTGCTCTCATTCTTTATTCATGGCTGTGTTCCTGGGCAAAATTTTGAGCGAGCCCACTTGCTTGGCTGAGAATCAACCGCACAAATGAATGGTCTCAGGTTGCTTTACTGATGGTAGCGCTGTATTTTTTTTATTTTATTTTTTCCGCTTGGTTGAGAAGTGGGGAACTAATTTTAATTGGGAACTGAAGTTCTTTCAGGGGAAACCACCTTGATTTTTTTTTTTTTTTTTTTTTTTGAGAAAAATGGCCAAGAAATTTGCATCTGCATATGAACGAATGAACCGAACCAAATGGCAGCTAAATTGTGCATATTTCTTGGAGGCATTCAAAACTTTTTTTCTTTTCTTGATTTTCTGTAAGATTTAATTGAGATAGCATCATCGGTCGCAAGTAAGTTTGGAAGGACAGATTCAGTCAATAAATATTTCTCCCAAAAAAATTTTTTTTTTCATCATTTTGTCTAAAAAAACTAAGGTGATTGTTTTTCTTTTTGGTGGCATGATGATAACTGAGGAAGTAAACAAATCCTTTGTATAGTCAGTAGCGATTTTATTGGCACTTTCTAGACTGCGAGATTGACCAGTCAAAAATCCCATTACATTTCATCTGTGGTTTTAAATCAGCACAGCAACCTTGGAAGACAAGAGAGCTGGTTATGTTGTTACTGACACCTGCACTTTAGTTCTTGTGGATATCCGTCGCAGAGGACACTCAATAATGAAAACAATGCTTTGTTTGTAAACGAACACACTCTTCTCTTCACTTCTTTCTCAGATCATGGACTTCCCGGGACACTTCGAGCAGATCTTCCAGCAGCTGAACTATCAGCGCATCCACGGGCAGCTGTGCGACTGCGCGATTGTGGTGGGCAGCCGGCATTTCAAGGCTCATCGCGCCGTCCTGGCCGCTTGCAGCACCCATTTCCGCGCGCTCTTTAGCGTCTCCGAGGGCGACGGGAGCGTGAGCGTGATCCGCCTGGATTCGGACGTGGTGACGTCCGAGGCGTTCTCGGTGCTCATGGACATGATGTACACTTCGACGCTGACGCTGGGAGAGAGCAACGTCATGGACGTCTTACTGGCCGCGTCTCATCTGCACTTGAATACAGTAGTGAAGGCTTGTAAGCATTATCTGAACACTCGGACTTTGCCCAAGTCTCCTCATAACGAGTGCGGGAGTCAGCGCGTCGAGCAGCAACAGCAGCTGAACAACGGAGCTAACCCTCGGCTCCAGCGCTCGTTCCTGCTGCAGCAGCTGGGTTTGAGCGTCGTGAGCTCGGCACTGAATGAAGAACCCGAGGAGGACGGGAGCGCGCCCGGCCAAGGTTCAGTTTCAGGAAGTGGACAGCTGGAGCAGCGCGACGCTTTCTATTCACAACGACGCTTGCTGAAGCGCAAACAGACGTTTTCTTTGATTCACGCGGACGCAGAGAGGCCGCGGCAGAGACCGCGCGGCCCTTCACAAGCCCGCGTGATCGTGGGAGATTGCGGGGAGGAGGGAGGGGCTCGAGGGGAGGAGCTTCTGTCCCCAGACTCGCATAGCAAAACCTTGGATGACGATTCCAAACTGGACGTGGTGGTGATCGCCATGGATGACAGAGAAGAGTACAGGCAGACGGCGGCGCACGAGGACATCCAGATGCCCAGCCAATCCGACGGCGGCAGAGGGAGCAGGGCAGAGTCTCTGCTGCTGCCGCCGCGCAAGGAGGAGTACGCGGACGGCGATGGCGGACAAGTGAAAGGCGGAGCCGAGCAAGAAGCGCAGCGCATGCCGGTGGTGGTGAAGAGCGAGCCGATCAGCTCACCCGAACCCGCGGACGAGACGAGTGATGTCACATCGCAGGCTGAAGGCAGCGACCAGGTGACTGTTAAGTGTATAGAAGCAAGCACTGGATCATATACTGTATATGAGCATAAATTATTGTTTTAATATAAAGTTATCTTTACAGTTACACAGTACATATAATTGTGTGTGTGTGTGTGTGTGTACTAAAGGTGTAGTTTCTTTTGTTAATAGTCAGCACTTCTTTTTCAGTTTCATATGCATGTGACATTCAGTGTGTGAGGAAATCACACCTAGTCATATTCACTTTCTCACGATCTCAGGAAAATTCATTCAATAGAAGTCAGAGTAAAGTTTTAGTTTTTATATTATTTTAAATTTAAATTTTGTATATTCTTGGTCACGATGAGTTTCCCAGTCTGTCCGCCGCACCCGTTCCTGAGGGACAGGCCCTCGTGTGTGTGTGTGTGTTTGTGTGTGTGTGTGTGTGTGTGTGTGTGTGTGTGTGTGTGTGTGTGTTTGTGTGTGTGTTTGTGTGTGTGTTTGTGT
>JAQQZS010000013.1:4913886-4926965 GCA_030068045.1 Platyallabes tihoni | reverse complement strand
CCCCTCCCCTGTCTCTCTCTTTTTTTCTCTCTCTCTTTTTTTTCTTTCCTTCTTTGCCTTACTCTCTGTCACATGTGCTTAGAATCAAAGTGAAGGAGGAGGACAACATTGTGGCTCTTATTAATCACACATGCACAAAGGTGCGCACACACACACTTGGACACATGCTCCCCCTCCTTATCTATCTATCTCTTATTCAGACACCCTCACACACCCTCACACACACACACACACACACACACACACACACACACACACACACACACACACACGCACACACTGGCTCCCAGAGTGTGAGACAGGCCTGCAGGGTTTTAATCTGGCAGAGTGTCAGAAGCGAAGAAGGGGATGAAAGATGAATGAGTCAGGTCTCTGGATGCAGCACTGAGAGAGGGGACGGTGCGTCTGAGGAATAGAGTGCACTAATATGCAATTCTTTTTTTAAGTTACTTCTAGTCAGAGATACACTTTGCGTTATTATTTAATATACGCTAAATGATCATGATCTGTTGTGGAGTAAGTGGAATAAAACACTTCAGGGAGCGGTGGCTTCATGTTTATTAACAGCACTTGGAAATGCAGTGTGTTTTATTTAGTTGCTAATAGAGTGTGTGTGTGTGTGTGTGTGTGGTAGTGTTTTGCAGTGCGCTCTTTGGGATGGATCGAGATGGCAGAAGAAGACTTGGCTCCTGGGAAAAGCAGCGTCGCCGTTAATAATTGCATCCGACAGCTCTCCTACTGCAAGAACGACATCAGAGACACAGTCGGGATATGGGGAGAGGTGACTCTCTCTCACACACACACACATGCTGAGAAGTTAGGCTCTGTTTATTTAATTTATTTTGGAGATTTATAATGTAGGAGATAAAAGCCATGCCAGGTGAGATGAGTGTGAGAGAGAGAGAGAGAGAGAGAGAGAGAGAGGAGGAAGGCTGCTGTGTTCCACAGCTCACTCACTCTTTCTGCTCACAAATCAGCATTCATCTCACACACACACACACACACACACACACACACTTCCTACGACCTTGTCATTATTTCTAATCTTCTGCTTTGTGTGTGTGTGCGCACAGGGGAAAGATATGTATCTGATCCTGGAGAACAACATGCTGAATCTGGTCGACCCAATGGACAGAAGCGTCCTTCACTCTCAGCCAATCGCAAGCATCCGTGTCTGGGGTGTGGGGCGGGACAATGGCAGGTAAGAAGACTTAATACACAATTCTGTTCATCCACTAGTGTTTTTTATTTATTTATTTTTCTCTACAATCACGTTTAATTTCCCTCAGCCCTTCGTGCATATCGAATATACACATACAGTGTTGTGAAGAAGTATTCGCTCCCTCCTGATTTTTTTATGTATATATGTATTGTATCATCAAACAAATTTCAATATCACACTCGAGTAAATACAAAAATGCAGTGATGATTTCATTTATTAAAGGAAAAAAGCTGTCTAAACCTACCTGGCCCAGTGTGAAAAAGTAATTGCCCCCTAAAAACCTAATAACTGGTTGTGCCACCAGCGAAATAAAGTGTTTGCAATAACTAGCAATTCTTTTGAGCAGAAATGTTTTATTTCAGCCGCACTGGAGGGTTTTTTAAACATGAACTGCTTGTTTAAGTTCATCTCAATAGAATTTAACTAGGTCACCCTTAATCATTTTTTTTGAGACATTCAGAGGTGGACTTGCTGGTGTATTTTGGATCGTTGTCCTGCTGCATAACACAAGTGCATTCAAGCTTGAGGTCACAAATATTCTTCTTTTTGGTGGATCGCAGAATTCATGGTTCTATCAGTTATCGCACAACCATGTTTGACTGTTGGTTTGATGTTTTTTTTTTTTTTGTGAAATGCTCTGTGTTAGGTTTCGCCAGATGTAACAGGACGTCCACCTTCCATTTACTTGTGTCTCATCAGTCTACAGAATATTTACCCAAAAGTCTCAGGGATGATAATCAAGATGCTTTTTGCTAAATGTGAGACGAGTTTTTTGGTCAGTAGTGGCTATTCGACCTCGGTACTCTCCCATGGATGTCATTTTTGCCCCCAGTCTCTTTCTTATTGTTTGTTTCTTATTGTATTGATCTTAACTGAGGACAGTGAGGCCTGCAGGTCTTTAGATCTTGTTCTTCTGGGTTCTTTTATGAGCTCCTGAATGAGTCGTTGTCGTGTTCTTGGAGTAATTGCGGTCTTGGGAAGGTTCACCAATGTTCCACGTTTTTTCTCCCTCTGTGGATGATGGCTCTCATCATGCTTCGCTGGAGTCCCAAAGTTGTAGAAATGGTTTGATACCCCTTCCCAGACTGATACATGTCAAGTAATTTGTTCCTCATCTGTTTTTAAATCTCTTTAAATCACATTGCTTTGAGTACTTTAAGTGGTTTCTTGATTCATCAGGCCTCGGTGTGGCCAGTGAAGTTAACTTCGCTTTCCAAATATCACTGTTCATTGATGATTTAGCAGGGGGGGGGGGGGGGGTTGTACAGCTTTTTTTTTTTCCTTTTACCTAATACATTTAAAAACTGAAGATTTTATATTTACTCGATAATCTTTGTGTGATATTAAAATGATCTGAATCATTGTGACAAATATGCAAGGAATAAAAAAATAAAATCAGAAAGGGGGCAAATACTTTCTCACGGAACTGTATATATCATGTCGGTTAAAGTTATGACGGTCGCTTATTATATAATGTATGCTCACATACACACGCACACACACACACACACTCAAGCGCGGTCAAAGGATTTAATCAAGGCTCCAGCTGGACGACGATGTAAATGCAGCCGCATCGAACGCTCTCTCTCTCCTCTCTCTCTCTCCCTCACTCTCTCGCTCTCTCTCTCTCTCTCTCTCTCTCTCTCCCTCTCCCTCTCTCGCGCGCATCTCCGCTAAAGGTCAGCGTAATGAATCCAGAGTGGCAGATTCGCCCCGGTGAAAGGAGGACGCGAATGAAAGATTGATGGCGTTAAGACGAGAGGCCTGATGAAAGTTTAATCCAGTTACACAGGGAGCGTTCTGCTGCTTGCGTGAGGTCCTCGCTCTGATCCGTCAGATCGATCACCACGTTCTTGCTGGAGCAGCTGTAACTTTTAACTTACAGTGTGTGTATGTGTGTATGGGGTAAATTCACAAACCAGTGCTTTTGGGTTAACGCGCCGCACGACATCATTAAACTCTTATATGTTGATCCGTTATGGGGGAAAAAAAACCACGCCTCAGCAGGTTCCTTGAGTGAGAGCGAGAAGAGGAGAGGAGGGGAGGGGACAGGGGGAAGCAGGGATTGGACGCAGAATAAGAAAGAGAGGGAGAGAGTGAGTGATGAGGTTAAGTCTATAAACCGGTGTCGAAGGCGAGAGGAACAGATTTAGCATGGAGCGAAAATAGGAGCCGACCGAGACTAGACGTGAGTATCGCGGTTTCTCACCATCCTTATTCTTATTTGTTTCTCCTCCTTTCTTTCTTATCTTGCGTAAATGTGCAATTTGTATGTTTTTTGCCGTAAAAAAAAAATTCTGGTTGGATGTTTGAGAGAGAGAGAGCGAGAGAGGAGCAGTGTGTCGTGATGTGAGAACGTGGAGGAGTGTGAGATTTCTCAGGAACATCAACACTAGAGAAGGACAGAGATATACGGATAACAACGCAGGCGGTGAGACAAATCTCCCCGCGCTCTTTCAGGTGACATCAGGAAGGAGTAGAAGAGTAAAGACTAACAGTACTGAGTAATTTATGTGGAAGAGGGCGGATATCGCTTTCCTCCATGTGAGCAGCAGTGGCTAGTGGGCGGGACTCGGTGCTAACGAGCACATTGTGAGGAATTGTGTGTCTGAACGTCAGTTTCTTTGTCTTTTTCTCACTCTCTAACCTTCTGGCTTTCGTTCTCTTCCCATTTTGTTCCTTTATATCCCCTAATCACCCGACTGTTTTATATTCACGGACACGTGGGTCGGCTTGCCGGAGGCAGCCGTGACATTTTCAAGCTATACGTGAAACCTCGTTAACACACATGGTTATTTCTCTCTCTCTCTCTCTCTCTCTCTTTCCTTTCTTTTCTTTAATGCTGTCCTGGATTCAGAGAGAGGTAATGTTCCCTATAATCACTCAACTCAATCAATATTTGACACACACACACACACACACACACACACACACTCGTTCACTGACTAGTTTTATGTTATACAAAAGTGTGTGTGAGGATGGTGCTTGTCTTAAATCTATATAGTGATTTATACATTTTTTCACAGACACACAAATTTACAAGGTCTTGCATGCAAAGTTAAAATCTTTGTTGTTGTCTTTCTAGGGATTTCGCCTACGTAGCACGCGATAAAGACACACGGATATTAAAATGTCATGTTTTCCGCTGTGACACGCCTGCCAAAGCCATCGCCACCAGCCTGCATGAAATCTGCTCCCGGGTAAGACGCTCCACACCACTAAACGGTACTGTGCGTACGTGTCTATCTGCGAAGCGTGTTGTACCGTTATCGTACAAAAACTCTGCAGTGCTTCATTCAAATCAACTCCGAGGCTCCTGGGAGAAGCTGTGTGACAAACACAACTCCTTTGATTAATGGCATCAGTAATTGATGTCGCTCCGTGCGCCGAGGGAATAAGAGAGAAGGACAGGCTCGTGCTTTTTCCAGCTTTAGCCTTCGTTCTGAATTAATTAGGTCTGTAGGGGATGCGCGCATCGTTTCTCCGATCGTGTGGATCAGAGCGGAATGCGTAACCGATATATCGAGGTATATAGTGGTTAAAGGTGATGGCGTTGAAGTTGTTTCGGTTTACTTTTTCTTTCCTTGCTGTTTTTTTTTTTTTTTTCCGATAGCTATCAGAATATTGCTTTAGTATTAGGTAGCACCATATAATGACTTTTTCCGAAGAAGAGCGTGCTAGGCGGGACGACGAGCGAGGGATTAAGATAAGGAAAGTAACAAAGCTTTAAGCTCAGGATGAACAAAACTCAAACTAGGCTGTATTCATAGAAAGTGCTCCTCTGAAGTCAAACCCGGACTTGTGATGAAATTTCTCGTGAATGAAGGCGTAAAAATTATCACTCTAAGCTGCAGTAAAGCATTTGAACAGTTTAAAGAAAGCCGTACTTTTGTGAGTGGAACGTCTGATCTTTCGAAGCATAACTTGTTGCTAACTTGGTGAGCTCGGCTGGGAGTTATTGCCACAATCTCTGTACAGTCCTAACCTCTCGCTCCAAGCCCATATCCACATTTTTGGGCCATTAAAGGAGTTCCTGGGGTGGACAGCGTTTTTATAGGTGAAGCAGGCAGTCCAATAGTGGCAAGCAGTAGTGAAGTGCATTAATGTAGTGGGGAATTATATAGAAAAATACAGGGACTTTTGAATTCTCATAACTGCGTTCTGATATTCTTCACAATCAAAAGTCCCGGTTTGACTTGAACACCTCTCATCTATTGATATTTCACTCTCCGAGATATATCTCGTACCTATAACGGTTTATGTATGTACTGTATAATGGTTATGTTATACGTAATGGACGTACATCCACTACCAACAGATGAGGTGTTTCATTTAGTTATTTTTTTCCGTTTCTGTTGTGTTTATTAGATCATGGCGGAGCGCAAGAGTGCTAAAGCTATGGCCGGAGGGTCTCTGCAGGACAGGAGCCACACGGGACTCGACATCCCACTGCAGGGTAACACCTCAGGATCTCTATGTGCATGATGATGATGATGATGATGATGATGACGGCGACGACGGTGCATGCTTCAGTTAGTTAATGTGACTTGCGTGTCGTGTCCTTTAGCAGAGTTCCCCACACCAAAGACTGAACTGGTGCAGAGGTTCGAGGTCTTGTACGTTGGCATGATGCCAGTAACCAGACCCATAGGTGAGACATTTATGTACTGTATCCACTTACAAAGATAACAGATGAAAAAATCAATGAAAAAATACTGTTTTTGTTTTGTTTTTGTTTCTTTCAGGCATGGATGTTTTAAATGCAGCCGTGGACAGCCTGATGACATCATCAGACCGAGACAGCTGGATCCCGGTGATCCTGAATGTAGCGGACGCCACTGTCACAGTCATCAAAGAAAAGGCAATAACACCTGTAAACAAACAAACAAACACACACACACAAACACACACACCTTTTCCAGTTTGTAATGACATCATCATTTCCTGTTCCAGGAGGAAGAGGAAGTCCTTGTCGAGTGCCGCGTGCGTTTCCTGTCGTTCATGGGCGTGGGGAGAGACGTGCACTCGTTCGCCTTCATCATGGACACGGGCAACCAGCACTTCGAGTGCCACGTGTTCTGGTGCGATCCCAACGCGGGCAGCGTGTCCGAGGCCGTGCAGGCTGCCTGCATGGTCGGTACCCTTCATCATCATCATCATCATCATCACCTCAATCATCCTTCATCCTCACTTACAACTATTCATCCTATGTTTTTTTTTCTTCTGTCTCCTCCACATTTAACAGTTACGGTACCAGAAGTGTCTGGTGGCGCGTCCGCCCTCGCAGAAGTCCTGCTCACAGGCCCCGCCCTCCGACTCAGTGACACGCCGCGTCTCCACCAGCGTCAAGCGCGGCGTCCTGTCCCTCATCGACACGCTCAAACAGAAGAGACCCGTCACAGAGCTGCCACAATAATCCTTTCTCACACACACACAAACACACACACACACACACACTTGCACATCGATTCAGCATGCGTACACCTATTCACATTACTTGGAAAATCACACTCTACTATAAAACCGGGGGGAAAAAACGCCCCATGCTTCACCTTTTAGCGTAACGTGGCTCCGTCTCCTCTGTGTCAATCAAGTGTTATGTGCTTATCTGCATGGGGTGACCACACCTCCGTCGCATGATGCAAGACATCACGCACATATTATGAGGAGCATCCTTGGGGTGTGACAGTCGAAGTTCATAGAGAGCATTTGTGTGAGTGTGAGTGAGTGTGTGTGCGCGCGTGCATGAAAAGCCAGACAGATCAAACACTTAACCTCACTAGAGCTTCCTCTGTACAATCCTAGCTGGCTGTACTGTATGTATGTATGTGTGTGAGTGCGTGTGTGTGAGAGAAAGAGAGAGAGAGGGATGTGTGTACATTGCTGCTGCTTTATCAGAACTACAGCGTCCATTCACAAAGCATGCAGTTTCTTTCCTACTTCCTGTGTCACAGTCCTGACACGATGAACAGAGGAGAGGATGGAGCAAAAAACGTGCTGGAGCAAAAAAAAAAAAAAAAGAGAGAGAGAGAGAGATAGAGAGACGAGTGTTGCTGTGTAAATACACATGAAAGCTTTTCACCAAAAAAGACTGGGCCTGAAAGAGAACGGAGGCTAACTGATTTTCTGATGATAACCAGGGGTGAAGAGAATTAACCACGATGATGGAACATCGAACACTGAAATGTGATGTCCTGTGGAGTCTGTGCTTGTTTTCTATCGCCTCGGCGATGCTGCCTTTCCGTTTCCTTCTCAAGCTCGTTCGTGCACGCGATTGGACACTGACAGGATGACATCATGCTGGAGAAACAAACAAAAAACCTTGTTCATGTGCATAAGGACGCTCGTTCAGCGCCAGCACCGTCCGGGGAGCTGTGTTTCACAGCCGATTCTGTGAAACAGAATCAACGTTTAAAGGAAACCTCCACCCTGAACGATGTGCGTAACGATATTTACAAACAAACACGCTTATACGCTATCTCCTACGTCTCCCATAATCCGTTCGACTACCTGCTCAAAGCGGTGCGGTAAAGATTTACTCCTTCGCCGTTCTAAATAAAGAGAGCGATGTAGCAGAGCTTCAGTGTGTCTAGCTGTCTAACTGTTTCGGGTGGACTTTTTCTTTAATATCTCGCTGCACTCTGGAGTCTGCTGTCGTCCCAAAGCTTCGAGAGTTCACTCGTGTGTCCACAGTGTCCGTATAACACTTTGCAAATGCATATCACATCATAAGCTATGTTTTTTTAAATATATATATAGAGTATAATTTTCACTTTTGATATTATTTTAAGTATTTTTTTATATATATGTATTATTTGCCTTGTGAACACATTCTCGCCAAACTGTAAACAAAAAGGAAAAACACTTTGTTCGTGTTGTGTTGTGGGGAAGAAAAGAAAAAAACGAGCGAAAGGAAAAAAAAGAACAAATTAATTTCATGGTCTGCCGGAAGCGTCTAAACTATGCATTCTTTTAGCTCCAAGGACGATTTAAGGAAAAAACAACGACACAAACAGAATAAAAAGACACTTTGCCTTGCGTGTCTTGGGACAATGACAAAACACGAAGAAGTGGACGTCAGAGTGGACGGAAAAGAAATTTTTTATTTTATTTATTCTATTTTATATCGCGTGTAAAGGTTTTCGTCATGATCCATTCTCTGTCTTGGACATTCTCTTCACCGTGACTCGGACTTAATGAATGAAATCAGTCCGCGACGAGAAATAAGAAAGGAAAGAAACCGAAGAAACAGTGAAAGCAACAATCTTGCACAGTCACTGATGGTTTTTTTTTTCTCTCTTCCCCAAGATGGAACTAGTAGGCATATCAGATATTTTTTTGTAAAGTCTGTTCAAAATCTTTTTGATCTCACATTAAAATTTTTGTTTTGACATCTTGTTCCTTCGAACACAGCTCAAGTTATTTTTGAGATGTTTAACGCTTTGAGTTAAGCTCCTCTGCACTTCTTTTTTTTTATATGTACTCCTCCTTAAAAACAAAAAAAGATAAAGCATGCACGTGTTCCAATCTCATAATGGCGTGCACTTCATGAGAGTACAGAGACTTGAACCGAGCTGTTGGAGATTCACGTGGTGTAGTTTGGTCATCTGAGATGAATTCCTGGTCACTCACAGACTTGCACACACGCAACCACACACATACACACGTAGACAGTTGCATTCTTGTGGAAACAATGGCTTCTTCTCCTCTACACTACTTTGTACCCCATACTAAATGTAATCTGTTGTGAGAATAAACGGCATATCAAAAAAAAAAAAATCACATTCTTTCTCTTTGTTGATGTTGATTAACATTGTGTGTATTAACATTTAAATCAATTCAAGAAAACAAGACAAAGTTTAAACTTCTTTTGTGCTAAACAAAACATACATTTATCATTAATCAGATGCCAGTCTTTAAAGGCTGAACTCGAGACACCTTCTTGCTAGACGAGTGTTTCCCGCGTTTGTGCATCGTACCACTCTTCACTTTCACTCCGCTGCTGGGTTGCGGTTTTCTAACTTTCCGCCTGCGAGTTTTCTTCTTTTTTTTCTGATTCTTATCTTTAAAAGATTGATGCAGATCTGCAGAACCGTCACTCAGGCCAGGGGAAGGCAGGCGTGAAGGCTCTGTAGGTTCTACGCCACATCCTGGGATGTCGGTGTGGAGCTGCTTAGAGACACTGGGCTCAGCTTGAGAAGGAGTTGATGGAGCTGGTGTTTGTGTTTGAGGAAGCGCCAGTCCGTTCAGGAGACCTTTTGCTGCTGCACGGACCAGTATGTCCTGTACGGTTTCTGCTTCCTAGCGCACACAAAATTGAAGTCATGACCCAGACTTCAATTGTTTGTACTTTAGCCTTTTTTCAACCGCCAGCCCTAATAAGTTTTTTTTTTCATATCCAGATTGCTTTCATGTAATATACAGATTTTTTGCAAATCCAATGTAAACCACATACAGAAGTTGTTTGAAATCTCCTAAAGATCGGTCTCAATCTGGACACTCTACCTGCTCAAACTGGATTTCAACCAATGTGTTCAAGTTCAGGTCCACATCATTGCGTGGTATGGTACATGGAATAAAAAACGAGCGTGGAGACGATGGAAGAAATTATATATAATTATAATTTTGTAGAAATTTCCACTTTTTGTTGCTAAGTACAGGTAGTCCCCGACTTATGAACATTTTGAATTTCGAATTTCCGCACTTCCAGTTCAATCATGGAAGCATCTCACGTGTATTGTACAATAAATAGACACTGCAGTACAGCAGATACCAATATTTACAATTATATACAATATTTTCAGTGTGTAGGTGAATGTATAAAATGTCTAAAGTCTGGTATATTGTATGTACTGTATGTGTGTGTGGGTTGGTGTGGGAGAATTGAGTCGGCCTCAGCGGTTTTAATGAATCAGTCCGGAAACATGATAGAAAATGGCTGTCCTGGTGGAGAATAATCCTAATTTCGGAAAATTCTCAACAGTGTTCACAGTCCAATACAGTGGAAAACATCTCTGAGAGACAAAATGGCGTCCAGGATTCCCCTAAGGATTTAAAGGTGCAAAGACAACACTATTACATTTGATTAATTTTTCTTAGGCGCAATTACGGTTTTTGAGTAAATGATGGCAGAATGGGGAAACAGGACAGATTTAATTTGAATGGATTGGTTTGCTTTACAGTGTATATTTGTGTCAAAGACTCTTTGTCGGACTTAAGAACAAAGCAGACTTATGAACGTGCTCATGGAACGGAACTTGTTCGTAAGTCAGGGACTACCTGCATATAAAAGCTGCACCCTTGAATTTCCCATGTGTGTAGATTAAGATTCAGTTATTTCTTACATATACCCTACAGCGCAGTGAAATTATTATTTTTTTCACTTATCCCAGGTCAGAGCACAGTGCCCTCTAGAGCAGATAGGGTTAAGGCCCTCGCGCAAGGGCTGAACAATGGCAGCGCTGAGTCTTTAACCCCGGACCTTCTGATCAATAACCCAGAGCTTTAACTGTTTGAGCCACCACTGCCCCAGTTAACCATACTTTCAGGAAGAGCTGCTGTCTTAACTGTATGGAAATGCAGAACAATAATCCATGGACAGAGGATGAAGTGTAATATCCAATAGCACTTTAGGGGACGCATCAGTACAGGCAAAACTTATGGGAATGAACAGAAACAGGGTGATGTATATGAGGAAATATCGAGCTGCATGCAATCCTCCCAGATAGGTTGACTTGTGTCGGATTTGGGCTGAAAGTCTGAACAGAAACAAATCTGATCCGATCGTATTTAAATATCAGATTAGTGAAACAACAGTCTGAACCAGGCCTACTGATCTAAAGAGACTTAGATCAGCTAATTTCTGTTGGCTCTAGATTCTGTTGTATTTATAACTAAGAACTTTAAGAGACATTTTTTTTTTTTTGGCTAGCAGTGCGTATATACGCCTGTGCATGCGAGTGGACACTGATTCGGTGAGACAGCAAAATGTATTATTTACATAAAGGTAGTCCTGTGCTGCTAGAATTTAGGCCAGCCAGTGCAGATAGAGCTCAGATCGAGTGGTTTATATATATAATTTTTGGTGCTCTCTTCTCCTTAGTGTCCACATCCATCATTTCTTTTTGACAAACAGATACACACCTCTCGCTTCAGCACGCAGAGAAAGCAGCCCTCGCAGGTGCCGGAGGCCTCCGTCCTTCCTGTAGATACTATCCTGTGAGAGAATCTGACAATGTTAGTGATGAATGAAGGCAGTAAAATACAATAAAAAGGGCTTTGCGGTGGACGGTGTATACCTGCGAATATTGTATAGTCTTAATGTAAGGTTTTACAATATCATGAGCTGGGTAATAAAACTCTTCTGAGTTGCCATGGTTACTGACACTTCAATCAATGGACTTAGTGGTGTGTGTCGGAAAGAAATAATTTTCAAGCTCTGTGCATGTGGACATATAGAAAGACACACATATACTTCGCCAAAAACAAAGTCATGCACACTAATATTTCGTTGGACCGCATTTTGATTTAATTAAGGCACACATTCGCCATGCTCATTTCAATAAGCTTATGCAATGTCACAGCAATTACTTCCATCCAGAGTCATATTAGTTTCTCTGTAAGATCTTCAAGTCTTCAAATCTTCCCCAGCACATCCCAAAGATTCTAAATGGGATTAAGGTCTGCACACTGTGGTGGCCAGTCCATGTGTGAAAATAATGTCTCATGCTCTCTAAACCACACAAATTGAACTCGAAGAATCTTGGCATCATTATCTTGGAATATGGCTATCCCAACAGGTAAGAAAAAATGCATTGATGGAAAATCCTGGTCATTCAGGTCGTCAGGTGATGTCATTTTTTGGTCACACAACGTTGCTGAACCTAGACCTGACCAACAGAAGCAACCCCAGATCATAACACTGTCTCCACAGGCTTGTACTAGGTACACTGGAACAGGGTAAATCTACACTAATCATACCACATGACCTTTTTCAAGTGTTTCACTGTCTGTTCTTTTTGCTCCCAAGCAAATTGAAGCCTTTTTGTTCCCAATTAGTTTCACTGATAAGGTGGTTTTCTTAGGGCTACGCAGCTGTTTAGTCCCAGTACCTTGAGTTCTCTTTGCATTGTGCATGTGGAAATTATTGTACTTTCACTATTAAACATAGCCATAAGTTCTTTGTTGTTGTTGTTGTTTTTCACAGTTTGTTCCCACCAAACGATTAAGTGGTCTCCACTCAAAATCATTAAAATTTTTTGATGATGGGTCACCACTATCCTTCCAGGTTTTAATAATGCGTTTTACAAATATTTAGCCAATTAGTGTTAGGTTAAATTTTTGCTTAATGCAGGCCAATAATTTGACCCTTCTAAAACTGAGCCGACATATCCTGCGGTCATATCCTGACCGCAGGATATGTCCTAGGATTTTTATATTTGTTTAAGAAATGAGAATCTACTCACCATGTCAGTTAAGGTTAAATAACTGGCTGCCAGCTGAACCATATTAATAACTGCAGTGTATTTCTTCTTATACATATCAAAAACTGAGATCATCGCTGAGATTGTTGGCTTAGATATCATATGGTTTAGTTTTTAATTTTAACCAATTGTAACCTTGTTCTAGTAAATACCATTGATGTGTCACTAGTGAATGAGTCGACCATATAAACCGAGTTTTTGTGCTGAATGGTGAGAATTTATTCACCTGTATTGTATATTGATATTTTTTGTTTGTTTATTTTTAAACATCGTCCCGATGGCAGAACTAAATTTCAGGCAGAGGTGGAAAGTAATGAATTACATTTACTCGCATTACTGTAATTGAGTAGATTTTTTTGTGTACTTCTACTTTT
>JAQQZS010000013.1:4882842-4895919 GCA_030068045.1 Platyallabes tihoni | reverse complement strand
AAATGATTCAATAAATACCGTACCATTCATACCGAGGTATTACCGTACCGTGAAGTTTTGATACCGTTACATCCCTAATTTATTCCCATTTTATGACGGTGGTTGGACCTTCGTTTAACATTCACACGTGCATTCACACACTAGGCTAATTGGCGTTCCCAAATTGCCCAAATAATCTGCAATCTGTGTTTGGACTGTGCGAGGAAACCGGAGCCCCTGGAGGAAACCCACCAAGCACTTTGGAGAACATGAAAACTCGACACACTCTGAAATAACATACGAACTATGTGGACATTTTGTTCTACAGTCTAATCAAAATTTCAAAAAGGTGTGTGTTGTTACCTTGGGAGTGGTAGTTCATGCTGCTGCTGCATCTCATTTCCTGTGAAGAACACTTCCTCCTCATCTGAGCTGTCCAAGCTGTCGGTCAAAAGCCTACTGGGCATCTTCCTGTGTAAGCCCCGCCCACACCCAGCTCGAGTCCTGACGTGACATCGTCTGTTGCTCTCCCCCTCCATCGGGCTTCCGATCACGAACTGCACCCTGTGCGCAGGAGGGCTCGGATCGGCCAAGACGTGCTCCAGCTGCGTCACCCCTGAACATCCCTGAGCACATTCCAGCCGGTCATTGGCTGTTTCAGAAAAAGGGGAGGAGTCGACGGATTCAGAATCGCCTCCTTCTGTGCTGGTCCCTTCTGGACAGGAAGTGGCATCGGCTGTCGGCGTTCCCTCGTTGGTCCTTTCGGGGTTAAGGGTGGACTTTTCAGCCTGTGACTCACACATGAGCGGTGTCTCGTTGGTCCTCTCGGAGCAGGGGGTGGGGTTAGTGATTTGAGAAGGGCACAGTTTGGCAGAACTGTCCGTTTGTGCCTGAGGAAGTGCGTTTTCCTGGAGGTCTGAGCAGCGGATGAAGTAGGAGAGGACGTAGAGGACGCGCTGCACCAACTCTCGTCTGCGTCCGACAACCACAGTGCGACACACTCGAACGGGGGAACCCAAAGCACCGTATAGATCTCCTACACAACACACACACACTTCTGTGATTAATGACTGACTAATCAAGTGAGTGAATCTAAAGTGTGTGTGTGTGTGTGTGTGTGTGTGTGTGTGTGTGTGTGTGTGTGTGTGTACCTAGCTGAGCCCACAGTGGGTTGTATGGGTGACACTTGGCCAGCAGGTCCCCTGTGTGGGAGGTGTGTTTCTGGTAAGCAGCTTTGATTGACGGGTGGTTGCTAGGCATCACCGTGGTAACCCAGGCGAGGTGGTACATGAGGACGGCAGTGAGGAGAGATGATAGAAACCTAGAGGATGGAACACACTCAGTTAAAAATGTACAGTACTACGACTCGTATAGTATCCAAAGATGGAGCTGAAAGCTTGTGCACTAACTGTGTCTTGGCTCCGTGCTCCATCAGCAGACTCATCTCCTTCAGGAAGCGCTGACACAACTGGATTCGCTCGGAACTCTGGGAAATCAAGGTCAGCCATATGGGTTCTGTGATCCGCGGAGCCATGTACAGGTTCCACACGGTCAGCCTGGACAACGTTACAACGGTGTGGTCAATGAAGTGATGCATGGAATCAAAGCCACACACACACACACACACACACTTTATCTCCTCACCTGAACTCCCCCAGCGCCTCCATTACCCGACACAGATACACCTGCACCCGCTGACTCGGCTCTGCTACTCTCCTACACATTATCATCGCCTGAAAAAAAAAAAAAAAAAAAACACACACATACACATTTTATTTTCGTCCCACCAAACCCATCCACCCTCTCTGATCATGTATACCCCTCATTGTCCTAGAGACATTTTTCCAGACGAGCGCAAAGCGCCTCGCGGACACAAAGGGCTCCTGTGTCCAACAGCAACTAAAGGTCACCGAGGCGGCCTGGTCTGACCCCGCGGTGTGGCACTCACCCTCTCGATGGCCGTCTTCAGTTTGTTCATGTGAGACTCGAAAAGGGGGAAGTGGGAGAAGAAGAACTCCTGGAAGCTGCTGCTCTCTTCCTCTTTCTCCGGCAGGCTGATGATGATGCTGACCGCGATCTTCTTCCTGCGGCCCAGCCCGGGGTTCGAGTTGCAGCTCTCGTCGGACAGGCTGAACATTTCATCCGTGCTCCTGCCGTAGACATGAACACACACACGATGGTGAGGCAGACAGATGGTGATGTCATCCGCAACTTTAATATGGGCTCATCTTGTGCACACACTCACCAGCGAGGGATCAGGCCATGCTGGAGGCTGGTCGCTTGGCTACGCAGCCATCGCCGCTGGTAACTGCTGGCACAGCCGCTGCTGTAGGACGAACCAGGGGAAGGAAGGGGCGTGGCCAGGAGGCTGCTGAGGGACGCTGTACAGTTAAACCAGAGTTAATTCGTCTGAAGTCATAATTATAAAAACAGCATGTTCACGCGTGTGTGTGTACCTGAACGGGCAATGCCGCTGTCACTGTCTTCGCTGTGTCCACGGCCTGGCATGTCCACAGGGTTACTATGAGCTATAAAGAGAGATGCTGATTAAACTCTTAAAAAGCATGAGATCATAATTCGTTACCTAGATGTTGTTAATGTTGCTGTGTGTGTGTGTGTGTGTGTGTGTGTGTGTGTGTGTGTGTGTGTGTCTTACCTATGCTGCTGCTGTGATTTGGGCACGTTTGGCTAAATGACTCAAGGCTGTCTTGGAGACTAGAGAAACAAAAATTTTAAATTAATTGAATTTAAGTCCTTTCAGCTTTAGAGGAATTAAATTCTATTGCAGCAGCTATACTGTAAATTTTAAATAATCCACAAGGTAGGCGTTCAAGTCAAACCGGGACTTCACAGTTCTGAGAGTTAAAAACTTGCTTTATTTCTCTATATAATACCCTGCGACATTAATGCACTTATTCCAGTGTTTCTTTACTCAGTACGCTGGAACCATGATCAGACTGCCTGCTTCATGTCTGAAACACTGGCCTCCCAAGAACAACATTAATGGCCCAAATATGTGAAAATGGCTTGGACTGAGGTCAGGACTGTACGGGGGATGAGGCAACAACTCCCAGCCGTGTTCCTCTAACGTTCAAGTGGTGTTTGTGAATGACTGTGGGTAAAGTTCACACACAGACAGCTGCATCTTTTCTGCAAGTTGGTGACAAGTTTTCCATCGATTTGCAAGGATCAGGTGTTCCACTAGGTAAATATGTTCACGGCATCACTGTACTATGAAATTCCAGTCCCGGTTTGAGTTGAACACTTGTAGAAGGCTGGGTAATAGCATAAAGTGCAGAGACGTCCAGGTTTAGTTCCTGGTTTGACCTGAACGTCTCTTGTAGTTTGTACTGCCAGACGTTGGTTAAAGAGTAACTAAACAATAACAAATCCCAGTGTTTGTGTGTGTTGTTTTTTTTTTTTTAACTTGTATTTTTGTACTGCAACTATGATAACAGTCAATTACATTCTGAAACGAATCCCTTTATCCACGTTTTACTTCTTTGAGAAACCTTTACTTCGTAATGGATGTAACGAAGCCTGAACAACTCAAGAGCTGATGGAAGAGACTCACGTGCTGGTGCTGCCCGCATTACTGCTGCCACAACGCGCCGAGAAAACCTTACTGACCATCAGCTGCGGAGGAGATCTGTGTAACACATGCACACAAACAAAATATAACTAAGATGATTCAATAATTATCAATATGAACAAATGCTCATGCTCAGGTCATATAGTACAGTACAGTGTACTTAATCAAAACTCAATGTTTACACAAATAAAAATAGGGATTTATAATAGGGTCATAAGCAAAATGATAAAATTTTATGCTTCCCTGTTATCTAATTACACCATATGGAGTAGTAATAATTAATATTCATCAACAATAATAGTAAATGAAAGCCTACCATAAATGGTAACTATAAATAATACATCATTGTTTAAGAAACTGATCAAATTGTAAAACTGGTTTTTATTTTAGGAATCTTTGGTTTCACCAAGCAAAAAACAAGGTGCTTTATATTTATAAAGATTTTAAAGATTAAAAGCCAAATGTATGGAGAAATGGGACTATTTTTAAAAGTACCGGATGTGGTGAATCTTCAGTGTTGATCCCTTGTAGCTCATGGCAACCGAGCCGAACATCATCTCCCCGAGCATATTCACATCGGAAGATGGTCTTGTGTACTGAGTAAATAAACACACATTACACGTCTTCTTACCTCTCAGAATGGATATAAGTCACTATGAGGATGGTGCTTCTTATGAACAAACCTGATAAGTGGGCGGAGTCTCTTTCTGCTTTGCCTTAGAGCCTATTTGGCAGGAACCGCTTCGGGTGGGCGGGGCTTTCGTCTCCTCGACATTCTGTAGGCAAAAACAAGATCAGGACATGTTTCCATCCGCTCGTTAGTTGTATATAATGATACTTTCACTTTTTTTATTTAATAAATGAGCCTTTTCCCCCATGGAAAGATGGTGAAATACCTTCATACAAAAACCATTTGTGAATTCATGACTAATACTGCTTATTACGGACAAAAATAAATGTGCAAGCACAAAGTTAACAGCTAGCCAATTCAATATAATAAAAAAAAAAACCTCTAGCCTTTTAAACTTTGGCAAAGTCATAATTATCAGCTAATTGTTTCATTCAGCAGATTTTCTTGCTCGTTCATACAGTTTCTAAAAATGATTCAGGCACCACGTTCTCAGCAAAAAGCTAATGATCACATGACTAGACAAACTGCATCTAGAATAACAACATTTCAGACATAATAAACAGGAATTCAATATTTTGATCTATAAATTGTACTTTAGCACTTATTAGGGTTAACTGTATTTCACTAAATAGATAGTGGCTTGGCATGTACGAAGTTCAAAGGCTGCTAGTGTACTGTCCAGTGTAAACTAACAGCACACACACACACACACACACACACACACACACACACACACTTAAGAACTGGACAAACAGAGCCTCATGTGACCGCAAATGATCATAAAAGCACATTCACTTTTAACCCACAAGCCACAGAGAGAGAAAGAGAACAAGAAACAGTGGAAAACATTCAACGACCTCTAAAAGAATACACTAGTCCCAGTATTTTTTTTCCCACCACTTCTTGCTTCATAATTAAAGTGCAAAACATATAGACGGTGGATATGATCCAAATATTAGCCTCAGCCAAACAAAACTGGAACAACATTATTAGCATTTCCGGTAATGAACTCTCATAGTGTACTCAAAGTTTGTACACAATTCTTTATCTATCTATCCATCTGCTTTGTCTCAAACAACTATATTTCATGTTTTAAAGTACTACTACAAACTACGGAAAAGTACTTAATAAACATGAATATACTGTGTGACATACTGTACGCCGTAGTGGTGATTGTTTAAATGGCATGTTTTAATATGAAATGATCTTTTTCTCCTGTCGTTCTCATGTCCCAAGCTGCCGTCCAGTAGAAGGCGATATTGATTCAACCACTCAAACAATAGTCTTGCAAAATAAATTTTTTTGCACAATGCAAATGGTTTGCATTTTTGACAAAAGCTGTAGTTTTAAGTAATTTGGTTTTAATTGATATATAGGAAGACTAAACAATAAACTCGATCTAAAATTTTATTTACACAATTAGCTTGTCCAAAAATGGCGCAAAAAAAACAAACAAACAAACGGTAATATACAGTATAGCCTAATTAATCATTTGTTCTAGAAGTAAAATTGCTTTATAGTTACAGTTGCACAGGGACTGACAACATATTTATATTATAATTCCTAAGTTATTATAATTATACTATATATTTAGTATTGATCAGATAATTTAATGCAATAACTACAAATTCTTTTTTTTCTTTTACCTCATGTACATTAATTGCAATGGTGGAAACTGTTAATAATATTAATATATGGTCATATAAACAATAACATTAATGGGTGCTTAAACCAAAATTTTTAAATCTGTCCTTCAATATAACACAAACTCTTTCTCTCACTCAGACACACACACGCGCACACACACACTATACACAAACACTTTGACCCAGTTTGCAGAGAAGTCACACCTGTCATAAGATCCAAGCAAGGGGGCAACAGCAGAACATGTGACTCTTCCTGAAACAGCGCATAAATCACTCACACAGCTACATTACATACCAGTTCAGATGGGTCCAGCTTCCGTATAGCCTTGGAGTCGAAGAGAACTTGGCGACCCCTCCGTTCACAATCCTGATACACAATCAGTCGTATTTGGGCGAGGTCAAACTCAGCAGAAGCCCAGCTGATGAACAACAAGACAGGGAGAGAGAGAGAGGATGAGCTGTCTTGTAAAGAAGGTTGTGCAATGCATCATGAATAATAATTAAATGTGCACAGTAATACATAACTATGTCGGGTTTTCAAATAAAATTCTAATGAATTAAACACGTCAGCAAAAACAAATCCTAACAAACTTGTACGCAACTAAACATTAATGCACAGAATCATCATGCAAACAGATGAACATTTCCAAAATGCATTAAAAACACAGCCTCCAGTTTTTAAGAATACACACATCCTCACTCAGGGTTTAAAGCCTGCTCTCTCTCACTCTCGCTCATGCACACATCGTACCTGCTCTCCATTCTGTCCGGTCACCAAACGCCCATTTTGGGCATGAAGACTTGTCTCACTCACACAAACACACCCATACCCACATGAGCTTGCGTTCCTTGCCGTCTGAAAAGAAGCTAGAGCGAGGTTGGCTGGACCGCTCCCTCTTTTCCCACATGTTTCTATTAAATCACGCTGCATCAGCAGCAGAAAATACACACACAGAGTTATATTCCAACCCCTCTTCTTTTAGAAAGAGCCATCATTGGCATCTATGAAGTGTGTGTGTTTGTGTGTGGTGTTATTTCTAATCTGAAGTTCACAAAGTGTGTTAGAGACATGCGAGTGCAGCTGCAGAACAATACCCTGCTTCGCATAGGCAGTGTTTATTCCCACACACACAGCACAAGGTCTCTTTATCCTCACACATTAAGCAGCGTGTGTGTGTGTGGTGTGTGTGTATGGCAACACTTGTTTGGACTGGTACTACCACTACACACTCGGAAGGACTCTCGCACGCAAGCAGCCACAACACACACACAGCAAAGGACAGTATCTGACTTTCTCTAAAACCACAAAGCAGTGGTTTTTGCTTCGACATCCTCTTCAGATCACATGATCAGCAGTCAGTCACATGACTACAATCACAGACACGCACTTGCTCACTCACGGCCTCAAGTGTGTCATCCGAAAGGCATCAGGCTCTTTCCTAAGACGACCACACCCTTATTTTCACTATTGTGTTGAAACCTTGCATATGACTAGCAAGTCACACTCTTTCTCTTACACACACACACACACACACACACACACACACACACACAGCAAAGAGATAATTACTGTGGCTTATTAATACTAGGCTTACACACAAACCAAACCCTAAGCATAACCTATTAAACATGGACAATTATTTTGTCCTTTTGGTCACACACACAGTTCAGAAGTATGTGGACCTACAGCATCTTCACCATTACCACTCACTGACCCTATATATACCCCAAGTTTAATCCGTTCACTCGAGTTCATTCTAGGATAGCTGAGGTAAAAAAAAAAAAAATTAAATATCAAAAAATCTGTCCTGGTCCATTCATAAATGTATCTAAATAAAAAAAAATATTCTGGTACTTTATCAATCCAAATACATTTTGTAAATGTCAATCACTTTAGGGAGCGTATGCCACTGCTCTGGTGTATGCTAACTAATGCTAACATGAAGAAATCTAACTGATGTTCAAATCATAAATGACTCATTGAATTACATTGTCAATTTGGTTTCTGATGGATCACCGCATCAAAAAATATATATATTTCTCTGAGGTGTTGGAAAGACATTTCAAAAATACTTGCAGCTAGCTTTACCTGCTAGCTAGCATCCAGCTTGCTAGCTAGTAAAAAGGGTGATTTAAAACGGCAAGATTTTTAACACATTAATTAATAATGACAAAATCTCTTGAAGACAGTTTTAAAGCTAGTAATAAGTAATTGTGAATAAGCACATCCATACAGTAATAGTCCAGGAAAATAGTAAAAACAAAATTGTAAAAATAGCCCAGGAGTGAACCGGTAACACGTATGTGAATGCACTCAATAAAATTTGTACAATCCTGTGTGTGTTGTGATCTGAGTGAATACAGTCTAGCTTGAACTAGTGCTGGGGGAGTTTTCCCTTAGTTTGGTTAATTCAAATTAAAGGAACGAGCAAGAAAATCACTGAGGGCTTGTTTGTGTGTTCAAATATTACTTCAGAGACATGGAAGTTGTGTAGCTTTGAAAAGTTGAAGAACAAGCTTATTTTGAAATATAATTTCGTCATTTCCAACTTCGGGTCCATTTGACAGACAATGTGGGAAACTGGACATCTGGGTTTTGTTAGCAACATGCTAAGACGCTGTATATTTATTTTCATTCTCCAAAACAACAAACTATATAGTTAATGTTTTAGATTTAACAAACACAAGTCTGTATATTGATTAATCTAAAGTTAATACATCGGAATCTTTATTAATTTTCTCCTTAAGAATAAAAATTTTGCATTAGCATATGAAGCCTTTTATGGCATATGAATGGCTAAGCAGCGTCTACGCCCAGGAACCGTGCAAAAACTTGTTTGCCGCAGTGGAAAGCTAAGCGAGTTTACTTTTATTTTTTTCTCTTTCATTTTGTCCAAGATTTTGTGAAGAAATACCAGCATGAGTGCCAAGAAAGTTAGCAAGGATGGTAGCAAGAAGAAAATTGAGCCACTTTCAGCGGAAATTAAGAAAAAAATAATTGTTAAAAAAAAAAGTTGTCTGTGCCAGGAGAAATCATAAATTGGGGTTAAGTGAGGTTTAATATCTATTTTTTATGTTTGACTTAATTTACACATATTTTGCAAATGCTTTGCTTGTGGAAAGCAAATATGGATATTATTGGAAATTAGTATTATTGGTATAATTTTTGGTTGGCTGGAACGGATTATCTCCAATTACATTCTTTCTTATGGGAAAATCTGTATGGTAATACAAACTTTCACCTTAAGAACTTGCCTCCAGAACGAGTTGAATTCGTATGCCAAGGTTCCACTGTACTTGTATACACCCACCTCCATTAACACCCCTGTCTGTTGAACTGAATAACATTTATCATTTATACGGCAGTAAACTGGTGATGGAATTATGGTCTGGCCATCCAATACATCCAATCAACGTTGCAGGGACCAAAGGCCCAATCCCGCAGAAACACCAATGTTACACAAATCGGCCATGACAGATTGGTATCAGAATACGCAGCATAGGTGGCTTCGCAGGCAAAGAGTTCAAGGTTTTTGACCCGGCCTCCAAATTTCCCTAGGTAACGTGATCTTGTTGTATTGGGTCGTCCCAGGTGATTCCCATCCGTACTACCTACTTTGTTCTAAAGACATACCCATGTACAAGAACTTCAATTAAAGATTGTTACAAGCTTATTTTGTGGTCATTTAAATAGATGGATAGAAAAGTAGTAGTGCTGTTAATGAACCAGTAATAAATAATTAATATTGTATATAATATGGTGAGCAAATCATTATGGTATGAAAGAAATAAAGCTCTTTGTTGTTGAATTAATATTTACATCCCGTCATGTTTACACACTACAGACTAGCACTAAAACCAGTGTCTTGGATTGTTGTCAGAATTTTCACACAACTTGATAAAAGCAAACTTGTAAAACAGATAATATGCAATCGATTTATTATTAATGTACAGGAGCTAAACAGTCTAGGAGTCCAAAGGAGAGAAAAATCACACAATATACCTGGGCATATTTTACAGCATATCTACCTCCATAAATCACAGACAATCAAACTACCACCACCTCACACACACACACACACACACACAAAATACCTGTCGCGTAAATTGTCCGTATTTGACCACCACACTGAACTGTGTTTCTTCAGACTTTTAATCTTCATCTTGCAGTAGAACTGGGCTACATAAGTCACCTACTCTAGCACATAATTCATCCTGTGTTTCCTTTAACTTCATCCAAACTTACACCAGTAAGAGAGAGAGAGACAGACATACACACACAGACACACACACACACGCATACAAACACAGAGTGAGTCAGAAGGGTTGTTTCAGCAGTAAGGAAGTGCTTTCTTATCTGATGACAGATTGGACAGAAGTCAAACATCACATGACTGGCTCTCTTTCATTCTGTCACATGCATGCATACACACACACACACACACACACACACACACACACACATATGCACGAACACAGGGCATGTGATCCAACTGTCATAGGACATTCTCTGCAACCAGAGTTGCACACCTCAGCACAAGCAACACACTGCATCAAACAAAAGGCAGCTTGCAGTTTAAGTGCTCTGACATTCTGAATGGTGGGAAAGTGTCAATTCATTTTCTACAACTGTAAATCAAATCACAGGTATATTCACTGACATGCATGCTTTAATACACCGCAGTAAGTTGTTCAGGGTAAAATCAGCTACACCTAGTTTTTTTTAATTGTTTATTCAGAAATAAGTGACTTTTTTCTTTTAAAATCAATTAAAAATGAATATTTCATTCATCACAATATCATAATTTCAAAATATTATTTCCACTCACATACTGTGTTTATTTACATTCGATTGTTTATAATGTTTCCCAAACCAGGAAGTTCATAGTTCTTGATCTTAAGCTATGTTTCCAATCTCATGACCAATAATCATTAATACAATACACCACATGGCAAAAGCAAAAACCTCAAATTTTCCTAAAATAAATTTCCCACTACAATCACCAGCTGATACGATATTATCACGATAGCTAATTTCAATTGAATCGGCACCTGGCACCAGCTCACTTAAAAACCAAGAGCAGTATTTAAACAATACAAGCTAACTTTAAATACAAGAGTTTAACATTTAACTTAAAATCAAACAAACAAAAAAAAAAGCTAAATTTTTACTGAGCAGCACGTATCTCTGTCTTGGCCATAATTACTATTTCTAAACAAACTTAGCAAATAATTTACTCATCACAGGATAAAAATGTGTAAATAGCTCAGAGTGTACCACCTATAGAATTGTAAAGAAATGGTGACATCTGGTGCCATTAATATGCCTCATTGACTCGTTCATCTCTATTAAGAGAGTAAAAAAAAGTAAAATAAAAAAAATTATCGATTTTGGAAACACAAAAGAATTCAAAACTAAATCGATCCCCCCCCCCTCATCTTTAATGACTACAATGTATGTCAAGTTACTAATTGCACCTTTTTAACTGTTTCAACACATTGTAGTACATTTTGGGAATGTTGCTAATTGTGCGGTTAATTTCGACTACTATTAGTACAATTAAGGTTTTCCGAATACTAGCCACTGATTATAAGAGGAAAAATAGCTAATATTTTGCTACTTATGACTTTTTGAATACATTTTGATTTTTTGTAGAATATTTTGTAATATATAAATATTTTTACTTTGCCTTTTTCTCTGATTCAGACTACTTCACAAATCTGGTTTTATTTTAGGTATCTACATATGACAAAGTGGATTATTATATTAATAGAATATGTGCAGTAGCATCACTGACTCAGGTGTTTACAATGACTGACACACACTAGTTAGGATTTTAACCTGAACAATATTTTAACATTTTATTCAGTTTTTCATGTTTTATATACAGTACTAAAAGGTTGTGCAGAAAACACCCATGTGAAAATGTGAAGTGGAGAATTAAAACCGAGTCATATGACTGACTCCTTTAGTTCCCGCAAGTTCTCCGCGCATGCGCACACCCCATCGTAGCCTACTGCGCCGCCCTGTCCCTGATGCGCATGCGCGGGTTTTTAAATTTAATAACATTGTGTGTAGAGGGACAACACCTAGCGAGGATTTCTCACACGTTTTTACGCCATTTTATGTTAATTCGATTGACGAGGCCGGTTATTGGCTGTAGTGTGACTGTAGTATTACCGGAAATAATAAGCACGTGATGTGCGAATGTAACATGATGCTGCGTTAAAGATGCACGAGCGCATCGCTGGGAGAACAGCATGCGCAAATTGCTTTATTTTATCCAAAGCGTGATAAGCATGTACACTCGTGCATTACAATAACGTATAACACGCAGGGCAGTGATTATATTCACGCACTGACTGTAAATACATGAACTAGACGGCGCGTGCTGGTTGCTCAGAAGCCGAGCTGCACGATTTTCTCTCCTCCGTATATTCGCACCGTTCGCTTACCGATTCTCCGCGTCTCCCACGCACCCTCTCGGGCCCCCGATGGCGGTGGTGGCGGCTGCAGCTTTCTTGCTGAACAGTTTCTGCAGGAGCATCGGGGCCATGCTGGATGTGGCTTGCGCGCGCCGTTTACCTTGAGTTTAAGTCCCGCGCACGTACGCTACCGGAAACCAGGAGGCTCCTCCATGACGTCGCGCGGACCTCTGGGTTACGGCCCCAAGACGCCGTTTTAAAATGACGTCTCAGTGGCGGCACGTGCACAAGCAGGAATCCCCGGGAATCGTCACAGTTCGAGAAGGGGGGAAACGAAACGCTCTGTTCGAGCAGCCGCGAGTCACGTGACTGATGCCTGTTCAACGCTCGTGCGTTTTAGCGCCCTCACGCGGCCCTTCTGGAGGGAATTCCACACAGACAGATAGACTGAAGGAGCGAGGTTGCCAAATTGCAACAAATCCACCGCTTAAGAAAACATGAACACAGCATCTAAATCGCTTTATCCTGTATACAGGGTCGCGGGGGGAACTGGAACCTATCCCAGGAGACATAGGGCAAGGGGTAGAGATGGTGTACCCTGGATGGGGTGCCAAATCATCACATGGCACACACACACACACTACAGGCTCAGGGACGTTGTGTGGGTTGGGTGGGCCCCTGGGCAAAACGTTCGCGAGGCCCCCCTCAAAAAAAAAAAAAAAAAAACCGCCAGCATTGTCTGGGATGGCTAGTTGCTACGTCATCATGCCACTTGTGGGTCCAAACTAGTGCGGCGTACGCGT
>JAQQZS010000013.1:4572603-4584862 GCA_030068045.1 Platyallabes tihoni | reverse complement strand
TTCATTCATTCATTCATTCATTTTCTATACCGCTTTATCCTCTATTCAGGGTCGCGGGGGGCCTGGAGCCTATCCCATGAGACTTTCGGGCACGAGGCAGGGTACACCCTGGACAGGGTGCCAATCCATCGCAGGGCAGTGCCGCGGAACACTGGTTGAAAAACACTGGTTTAGGGTATCAAGATAACACTGCTAATCTGTTAATCATGCTAACATACTGCTTTATGGAGTTTAGCACAAACATGCTAGCTCCCGGTGGCTAAGCTAATGCCTTATGTACCCCACAGAATGTTTGTCAGTATCACCTGGTGGACAAATTTTCTAAGATATTTCACACAGTTTTGGAATAACCTTAGCTTTCTGTAGCTATTTGGTTTTTGGTTGGCTTATGACACTGCTATTTATAATGTTAATTAGCACAAACACTTTAGCTCCCAGGGGCTAAAATACTGGGTTATGTAGTTTACAGATTACGAAAGCTTGTGTTGTCTTTATGCATTGTCATTAGTGATTGAAAAGGATGATGATGATGATATACAGTAGTTTATTCTATTGTGTTATAATGCTCATGTTGTTTTTTTTCTTTTTCTTTTTTGTTAAACAGTTCTGACAGCGAAAATGATGCAAACAAGCAGGCAAGATACAGACTGTCCATTACTGTTTAATAGAAAACACAGACTGATGATGATGACACTCTGTGATTCCTGACCGCATGGGACCCTGGACCACAACTGGGGTCTGGATTTGGGATGGATCTCTTTATTTTTAAAGTGAATGGACACACAATAAGTATCTGTCTGCACCTGTGACTGTGTACAACCAACACATGGACTGACCTCGGGTGACAGAAGTGTTCCTCCTGCTAGTCACGTGGTCTGTGTTCAGTGTAAAGCAGTGTCTGGAAAGCAGCAAAAAAACACCATGGAAATGCAGGTATGTACTGTTCACTTGTGTCGTTAGTTTCATAGGAACTGCTTTTCAAGAGTGTATGACTGCGTATAGGGTGTAAGAGTGGGCTTTTACAAACCTAACACCCTTTCTTCATCGTGCACTGTTTGTCCTGTTTGCACTGTTTTACCTTGAATGTGTGTTTTTGCACGCCATATTTACAGTACGCCTTAAATCTGCCTTCTGTGTATAAGATCATCTGTGTCCCTCTCCACTCAATCCTGGACATTTTCTTTGCACTATGTAAGCGAGTAGGTTATGTATCGGGTGTCCCCGCGTGTACTGTTTACTATAACACTGTGACCACATGTGTGTGCGTAAAGCATCTTTTATTTTGTGTGTGAGAACATCGTCCTTTCACACGCAAGTGTACTGTTTATTATAACACGTAAGAGTCAGAGAGGTTAAAGATCAATTTTCTCTCTCTCTGTCAGACTGTACTGATTTCGTTAGTGTGTGTGTGTGTGTGTGTGTGTGTGTGTGTGTGTGTGTGCATGCGTACGTGTCATTAGACACTGTGCCCCTTCCCTCCTCCTCTCACCTTCACACACACTCACTCACACACATACACACTAACGAACATACAGCTCTGTCATGATTCTTTTCAAAGGTAAAGGTAATTTGTTTTATTTTTACTTTACAGCAGTGATTGTTAGTGTGTGCACGCGCACTCCAGTGTCATTAGAGATGTTCCTTGTTAAGTTTTCCAATAAAACAGTGTTTCCGTTGTGTGTGTGTGTCTGTGGGGGGGGTCGTCCCACACAGTAGCCCCCTCAAATAAGAGAGGGGAGGTGGGAGGGAGTCATTCCTCCTCTCCTCATACTTTAGCTTCACACACACACACACACACACACACACACACACACACAGCGCATGCGTGCACACAAACATTTATGTCAGGATTTATTTTTACTTTTTTCAAAGGTAAAGTGCAGATTAATTTGTTTTATTTTTACTTTATATTTTGTATTAATTATTTTTATATATTTATGTTTTGGGGGTTGTGCAATGAATAATCTGAGTTTTCATTATTTCTCATGGGGAAAATTCACTTTGATATACGAGCACACTTACGGAACAAATTATGCTCGCAATCCAAGGTTCCACTGTTTATATAACTAACAGAAAAATACATAAATGTCAGAACTTCTTTAAGGCCACAAAACACCTGCAGACTCCTGAGGGTTTTAAGTGAGTGTGTGTGCGCGCATGTGTGTTAGTTAGTCTGGTCCCATTGTTTTGAGATGATTGGGTTTATCTGATGAATGAGTGTGTTGTGTTTATCAATCCAGTCCCTTTTTATTGAGGAGTCGATGGCATGTGGAAAGATGTTACACACTCTGTGTGAATGCTTCGGTACCTTTATCCAGATTGCAGGAGCGTGAAGTTGAGTGTCATGGGTGTGTCAGATCAACCACAATGCTGGTGGCTTTGGGGATGTAGCTTGTGGTGTCTGTGATATAGGAAAGAGAGACCGCGATGACCTTCTCGACGGTCTTCACTATCCACTTCTTGTGGTCAGAGACGGCAAGATTCCCAGACCAGGCAGTGATATGGCTTTTTCATAGTACGCTAAACTGTAGTCTTTATATCTGCTTCAGGCTTAATTGAGGCAAAAGTATATATTTAGAATCAATATACTTATGAATATTGATTAAGACATATTTGATTGTAAACTACGCACTGACTTAAAATACTCTTTAAACTAATATTACAATATAAAAAAAATAAAGCAACAATCTGGCTTTTTTTATTATTATTTTTTTTTTTTATCAAACACAGATTCTGCTGAGACTCAAAGACCAGCACATTATTTAACTGAAAGTGGATCTTAAAACACAAAAAACATAAGTGTAAACAAACTTTAAATTTGTTAAACATGCATCCGATTATGATAAAGGGGTTAAATCTGTTTCAGTAATCACTACTGCTTGGTAAAAATGCTTCATAACTGTATTCAGAGCAGATTTTACCCTGAATTGATTAGTAATTAGTAAAACACTTAATATCAGTCTAACACTTGAAATGAACATGTTTAAGAAATGATCTAAATTTCCCAACTAGAGCTCCTTAGATAATGGACGCGGGTAAAAAGAGTTACAGCATTCTTCTCAGAAAGTAATATAATTTGCTGTTATCTGTCTGAAGTTTGAATTCATAAATACGACATGACAGTGAAACCTCTGACATGAAAAATCCCTCATTTAGCCAAAAACTTGTACTTTAGGGAGTTGATTTAAGAAGACACATTTTCCCCCTCACTGCAGAATGAAAGATCCAGGGGGTTGCAGTCAGACCTGATCCATCTCCTCCTACCTGACAGACAGGCAAAGTCAAGTCAAACCTCCAAGTGTAACGGGATTGATCTTTCTTCACGGGTGGCACCACAGACACATGGACACAAGGCGAGGTCTTATGGGGGGAAAAGGGTAATTTTATTTAGAAAAATACGGGGACAGAGAAGTTAAAGGAGGCAGGAAGGAAAGAAGGGGTCTGCAGAAGGAGGGGGAGGAAAGAAGTGCTCCTGCACGCGTGCTCTGATGACGACCCCTTTCTGACGTCTGTCGGCTGGGCGACTTTCCCGGCTGTGATCAGGGGCCTTAATGCAGTCCTCCTAGTGGACTGAAGGTGCTAATGTGTTTGATACCTTAAGAAAAAAAAAAGTTATTTCTCAATTGTGAACATGCTACTTTAGTACTGAAGCATAACTAGATATTGTAATGGCATTGTTATACCCAAAACTTTGTTTGTGGCTATTAAATAATGACTGAATTCAGCTGAAACACTCTTAATTGAAATTGCAATTACTTGTTACAATCTCCACACTCGTTAATTTGTGTTTTACTTCTCACTATACATTATTCACTTTTCTTAATGAGGCATGCAGAACTATGACAACAATAACACGGCAACCTTCATAAAACTGAATGCTAATCATGTATACAATTTACAAAAAAAGGATATTTAAAAGTTTTGCCTTCCCCTTTTATGGAAGAATGAATGTTTAGAACGAATGGGGCCACCAGAGAGTGTCTTACAGATTTCAACATACAGACAAAAACGGATAAATATACATATGGATACATAAAAAAAAAATAAGTTCCTTTTTAGTTCCTTTTTGACAAAGGGCAGCATTAGGGAAAAAATACTATAAAGAACAAAAAATACACACTTGAGAAACCACTGTCAGTCTCCCCCTTTCTTACTTTCTCTTTTCCGTCTCCCATCTTTGTCTTTCCAGCTCATAAAATGTAGAATTCTGAAACTCTTTCCAGGTCCAGATCCTTGTACTGTACAAAGAAAATACTTTTGCAGGACAGTAATGTACTTCCTTGCTATTCCGGGGAAACTTGTGTGAGCGTGTGGACTGTTTGGGGTGAGAAGGAAAGATTTAAGTGAAGATTCAGTTTGGAAAACATAATTCTGGTCCCAGCGCAGGTGGACTTTTGGTTATAAAGCGCTTTCATGTGCTGATGCCCCTCGTTCTCTGGCAGTCGATGATGTTGGTCGTGTAGCAGAAGCAGCAGCATGATAAAAATAATGACTACATAGCTTGCACATTTTATAATAGGCATCCTGATCTGTAACTGCTTTTAATTAAAAATGTATGTTTACTCACGTCTCCGCACAGATAGTTTGGAAGGAGAAATACTCAGCATTATTCTCTCCAGCTCTTTCTCTTTATTCATCACTGTGGTGTAGACAGAAAAAGTTGCAGACTACTGAAGTTATCTAGTTTTATCTTATTCGATGTACCAAAACATTAAAAATTAATTTTATACGTCTTTGGGGGGAAAAATAAAAGAATACTAGATCTAGAAATATCCAAGTGGTCCCTTTCAAAAAACCACACTGACTCAAACTTGTTTGCACATTTTACCTGTTACGGAGAAAAAAATGTTTAGTTTAATTAAGCATCACAGACGAGGATAGTTTTTATAACATATGTTGAATAAATGCTCTGTAGACAACAAGGATTATGAAGATTAAATATCAGCACTAGTACTTTTACTGTCTGCACTAATTCTATCTGTCTAGGTTTCCTTTTACAGCAATTAAACAAACAAACACAATACTTAATGCTGTCCAAGGCCTGACACTGGCATAAAAATCCCTCCGATACATGTTAGCTATCATAAAAATTATACATTTTACACACACAATACAGCTGAATTTAATGTGCTGAACGTTTATTTTGATACCATTTTATTCTGTTGTTCTCAGACCTTAAACACGATATAAAAAAAGCTAAAAGTGCATTGAATACCGTTAACATAATTTGAATGAAAACACAACACATAAGAAAATTTACTGTGGTATATGTCGTATAATATTTTTGACAGTATCCTGGTACTAATTCACTGATATAAAGCATGTACCACACTACAGTACCTGGTTCTACCATGTCATACAGTACCATGCCTTACTTCAGTACACACCCTTCTATGGAACAGGGATGAAGATACCATCAAAAATATGTTGCACATATTTATAAATATAATATAGTTTACAATAATAACATTTCTTATGGGATAAACACAGGACAGTTAAATGTAACAGAATGAAATTTAGCGTTTTTGTCCTGTTGCTACTACTTCTAAATGACCTTTAAATAAATGAATGACTGATATGTGTAGTATGTTTGGATGTGAACACAAGCACACAGTCAGTCAATGATGAAGCCTAAGGCACGATAAACTGAAATAAAAATTAAAAAACTCTTTAGAAAGAGCTGAGATAACGTCTTTTTATCTGTTTCTGTCTTGTTAAAGGTTGCAATTAATTAAAAACCCCTTACTTATCAACAGCGTCTCTCAGCAGAGCTCCACCCCTTCTCACACCTGTAAAATGTAGGGAGCCTACGGAGTGAGCGAGGAGCGACTACAGGTTGAGGTAACACAATATTACTATAAAATATTTCTTTTTGTCAGTAACATAAAACAAGCCCATAAGTAAATAATGTGTAAAGGCTGGAGAACAATTTCTATTATGCAGTCTGAAGAATTACTGTTACATAAAATTTTAAATGCTCTGAAGTGATTCTACATATTGGGTATAAACTAATGAAAATATTTTGGGTCGATCTAGTCACAAATAATTTAAGATGATTTAGAAAACAGTAAAGACACTGTGATCATGCTACAATATGTATAGTGCTTTAAATGAGTTTACAATCTCACATACTCAGGCTCATCAGTAGAGCTCTATCAGAAAAAAATCACTCTAGATACGGTTGTTGCTATTTTTTTCCATTGGTTTTATTTTTATATATAAAATTAATAAATAAATTAAGGTGTCTGATTAAAAAAAAAAACAAGGACTTTGTTTTAGCATTATTGAGATTTAATTGGTGCTTCTCGGTCATGTGGTGATGCTGGCACTGTTCCAGCATACTATGACATCACAATTGACCAAAGCTGATGATGTTCTTTTAGTTTTTTAAGACTGAAGAAGCACAAACTGAATTTACACTTAAGTCTGCGCTTTAAAACCATTTTCTTTACAAATCGTACAACAATTTAACTACAGCTGTGACTCTGAATCATCTGGATCATGGCCGGGCATCTTGAGGGAAACCAAACCAACTCTCTGCATCAGGTCTGAACACAAAGTCATATTTTTCTGTAATTTACTGTATGTTTAGTACAGCAAACAAACAAGCATGCTTATACATGAAGTTGACTTAAAACTTTTGTTTCTTGGTTCAGATTGCACAGGAGTGGGCGATGGAAACAAAACCCCAGGATTGTGTGTCTAGCCAGAAGGAATATCCAGAAAAGCTCTTTGTTAACAATGCTGTGCTGGTCCCCATCTTCCATCCACAATCATCCACTTCTGCCATGCTGAAAGATAACAAAATGGTGAGTTTGGTCTTTTTTTTTTTTTTTGCATTTATTAATGCCTACAAAACTTATAGAAATATATAGAAAGAGTATATGAAGTGATTAAACTAAAAAAAAAAAGGTAAAGATTTTTCACAGGCAGAAGTGTAAATAATGTTGACTCACATGTATATGTTAATGATTATATATATCTGTGTCCATGTAAATGCACCTGAAAAGGCCAAAATCTGGAGGCACCTTAAAGAAATGATTAGTTAGGTGTGAATTCAATGAGGTGAAAATAAAATCGTTGAAACATAAAATAAATCCATCACGTGGAATATGTATAATTGTATTATTTCATATACAGCTTGACAAACAAGGCCATTTTCATTTAGAGGTTAGCGAGTCCCGATTCATCCAGGTTAAATAACCTGATCCTTTATTATATGACTCTAGACTCAAGAATCCTTCTCGTCATTTACTCAGATCAGTTGAGTCTTAAGTTGTCTTGCTGCTAACAACAACAACATAGATAAATACAAACGGAAAATTACAGCATTCAGTAGTTCTAGGTCATAGGTCGGCAAAACGTGTGACTCCGGAGCTGCATGAGGTAATTTCAATCTCCTGCTGAGGCTCCTTGTGGTTTTGGAAAATAAATAGAGTATTTAATTAAAATTTATTTTAATTTGAAGATTATGGTGATATTGTAACATTAAAATAAACCGTGTTTATTTTTTTGTTGCTAAAAATCATCTCAACTGCCGATGTGCCACACCGCCGGCATGCGATTATTTGAAATTTTCGAGTCCCGAGCTGCGTTCCATTCCGAAGTGTACTTCACAGGGTGCTCCCTAACCCTGCTCTGTTTGCAGTGAATGTTGGTGAAGGGAACTTCACTTGACAAAACTCCACTATTTTGAACACTGCGAATTCACCAGCACTGATGTCACTTCCTCCATATTATTGATGATGATAATAATAATAATAATAATAATAATAATTGATTAAAGCTGTACCGAGATTTATTTTTACAGATTAATAGCCTATATAATATTAAAGATTTATTGTTTTAATTAAGGTTAAATTATTGTCTCATTAATATGATGTCAGCGTCGTTAATAATGATAATAAATATATTAATCTTTCGATTGAGTTCACTAGGTAAAAGGATGACGGCAGATTGGGGTGCTGAAAGTGGATAATTAAATTTCGGCTTTTTATTTCATAAATACGAGGAGGACTCAAATAGAAGTTGAGTTTTTTTTTTTTATTAAAATTTTTTTTTGTTGTATGCAGAAATAAGATTTCATTTTCTCTGTAGCAGTTAATTGATTTCATGAATTCAACATTCAAAACCATATGTGCAGTGTTATCTCCATTTTAGATGTCAAAAGGGTTTTGTGGCTCCCGGTGTTTCTTTTCTGTGGGAAACGGGTCCAAATGGCTCTTTGAGTGTTTAAGTAGTAGTTGACAGCTGGTAACCTTAGAAACAAGTAGCTGAATGAGTTGTTTAGGAAACTTCCTGCCAAAAACATAATCTAAAAAGACCCTCAAAATCATGAGTACTAATTCATCTGAACCGTGTTATTCAGCAGATTCATCGGACTCGTGGCATGTAGTGAAACGGCTGGATCTGAGGGACTAAGTGACATTCATGAGTCCAAGGATTCAGTGGATTTTAAGAATTTGTTAGTGCCCCTAGTGGAGGAACCAGGGCAAAAGCAGGCAGAATCCATATCACAACAAACCACAGCCTTCTCACTTTTCCAAGATTGTGTGATTGGATGTAGTACTTTATAATCTGCTTTTATTAACATACAGTAACCACAGATTACTTGTTATTTCTTGGACTGTTGTAAATAAAACTAGAGAGGTACATTTTCTGAAGAAAATGTGAGTGGCGCTTGCCGTGGCAAAACTCGGGTCTAGGGCGTGGCTTGACAACTTCACAATGATCCTGAGACTGATTGGTTGCCTGAGTAAATTGAGCACAGCCCCATGTTAGCCTGTTGCTAGCATGATGCACACATCATTAGCATGTTGCTAGCATGATGCAAACTACATGTTGCTAACATGATGCTAGCATGTTGTTAGCATGTCTACAATGTGATTAGCATGTTTCTTGCAAGGGTTGCTAACATGTTGCTAGCATGAACCTCACATGATTAGCATGTTGCTAACAACATCATTAGCATGATGTTAACGATAAGCATGTTGCTAGCATAATTCCAATGTGATTAGCATGTTGCTAGCTTGAAGCTAATATGATTAGCATGTTGCTAGCCTGATGCGAGCCTGATTAGCATGTTGTTAGCAACATCATTAGCGTGTTGCTAGCATGAGTTCAGTGTTATTAGTATGTTGCTAGCATGATGCTAATATGATTAGTATATCAGCGATTTCCAGCCAGTGCCCAAACCCCCCAGCCACTGGATGCAGTGCCGGTCCCAAGCACGGATAAAATGGGAGGGTTGCGTCAGGAAGGGCATCCAGCGTAAAGCCTGTGCCAAGTTGTTGTGCGGACTAGATATTCCGCTGTGGCGACCCCTTGCCGGGAGCAGCCGAAAGACCAACAACAACATCAGCAACATGATGCTAGCATGATTAGCATGTGGCTAGCATGACTTCAATGTGATTAGCATGTTGTTTGCATGATGCTAACACAATTTTAACATGTTGTAGCTCTTAGCTACCGGATATTAGCATGTAACTATTCACTAATAGCATTTGTAGCATTTTAGAAGCCCTCTTTTTTCTGGCATGAGTTAAAAAAAAAAAAAAAAGAAACTGCCTCATCTGTTCAATGTTCTGATGCAGAGATAAATGTTTTGCATGACGATATGTTCTGTCACAGCTGACAAACCTCTTAAAATTTGGTAAATTTAGGATTTTTTACGAAATTCTTGCTCTGTGCTACAATCTGTCAAAATTGGTCTCGATGTTAATTCTACTTTTTTTTTAAGGGACCTTTTGGGGTCTTAGAAAAGTCATAGCACCCCGTTCCCGAATAAGCTGCATGATTTGACACCTCGGGTCTACGGCAAACCGTACGGGACTAAGTTACACACCAAATTTCAGTAACTGACACGGGAAACTACTGGTCGCTCCATAATTAATGAACATGTATCGCAGAGGATCGGGACGAAAATTAAATGTTGACAAAAATAAATCCAGATGTTTTATTACTTTTTATTTTGAAACTACATTTTAGTCTCATCTTTGTCCGTCAACGATATTGCTGATTTCGTCACTGCTCGTTGATATCCGTAACGTCTCGTCTTAGTCCCAGGAAAAAAATGTCAACGAATATATTCCGTCATTATTTTCGTTGACGAAATGAACACTAAACTGCACGTTCTTGTGATTGAGGCTTTAGAGAACATTTGCTATGTTGATTGTACGTGGTGATGGCTTTAAATAAAATGGTCAGGCTATATAAAAGTGGTGAAGTTGTGGTGTGCATGTTTGTATATTTGGATGAGAAACCTGGATCCATTTGTGGATTTGAATCCTTCTGAATCACTCACTGAATGGATCTGAGTCTCACGAGTACTTTGAGTCACTTGAGTCTGTAGGGATTTTGCCTGCCTTTGTCATGGTCCTTCCACTATAGGGCACTGAAACGGAATTCCTACAATCCACCGAATCCTTGGACTCATGAAACTTTGTGTGCTCCAATTGGCCTGAAGTACCCTGCAAAGTATATACTTTAGTATATAGTAGTTCAGCAATTTTAAGTGTGATTTCAAACCACAGGGTTGAGCGAAACTGCTCAGTTCAAAGGGACCTGGGAACGGTCTAAGGACAAACTGAACAACGGGTCTTCACTTCACTGGGAAAGGGAATGAAAGGGAATCGAGGACGACAACATATTATTTAGGACACAATCATTTAAATTTTTATTTATTCAAGAAACCCTTAGTATTATATAGGCTAGTAATTTGTAAAAAAAAAAAAAAAAAAACACAAATAAAACTCCATACATCTTGTAAGTTATCCAAATAATTTATTCACGAGTTTTACATGTTTCAATAGTATGTACTATAATAGTATCAGTTTTTGTTTTAATAATTATTGAATACTTAATGTACTGTAGTGTGAAATTCCCACAGCAGCAGTGACAGCATCCTTTGAAGTACCAATGCCAAGCTGCATTCCACCCTGTAGTGTACTTCACAGGGTGCTCCCTACACTGCTGAATCTGCTGAATCTAACGGTTCAGATGAATCAGCCAGGACACGTATAGTGTCTGTATAGTAGACGTGTATTATTTTGAGTATCTTTTGTTTCTAAACATTAAACTAATAGGAAATTTTACACAGCAACAAATATAACAAAAAAGTTTAAATTACCTTTTATTTTAAACAAATGTGCAAAACCTTTTAAAACAAAGAAAATTAATAAATGACTATATAAATATATCATAAAAAGAGGAGGTTATTTGGTAAAGTTGTGATTCAAACTTGAGTTTTCATGCCTACATGTATAGTTTGGTTGCTGTAGGGCAAAAGAGTCACTTAATAATATAGTTGTAAGCAACTTGCACACGTCACACACTATACAGGGCTGATGTCAGTTTGGGCCCTAAATATTTGGTGTGAGTGTGTGTGTGAGGGTTAATGTGTCTGAGAGTGAGTGAGAGAGGTGTGTGTGTGTGTGACGTGTGGATGTGTCAAGTCTGTGTGTGACGAGTAAATGTATTTTTGTGTGTGGTGTGTGAGTCTCTGTGTTAACATTAGTGTTGTGTGTTTTAGTATGTGTGTGATGTGTGTGTGAGACATGTGACTTGTTAGTGTGTGTTTCTGCGTGCGGGCGTGTGAGACAGAGATGTGAGTGTGTGAGTATTAAAATTTGTGATTTGTGATAGGAGTGTGTTTGTGTATACGTGCATCTGTGTGAGTGTGAGAGTGTTAACATTGTGATCTGAGTGTGTTTGTGTGTGTGTCGTGAGAGAGGCGCGTGTGTGTGTTAACATTTGTAATGTGTGTGTATTTGTGTGTGTGTGTGTGTGTTAACATTTGTGATGTGTACGTGTGTACAATAAACCGCAGATGCTGGAAAGTAAGCGTCACACTATGATGTTACTCAGTGTGATGTCACTGAATGTGATGTCACTCAATATAATGACACACACAAAGTTATTAATCACTTTTCAGCACAAGTTTAAGGCATCGTTACGGCTGACCCATTTGAGATATCAAAAATCCTCTACGGTGTTGCGTCCTCAATGTCTTTAGATCACATCGGCCCGGGTTGGTGGTGATCGTATACAGTTGTATTCAAAATTATTCAACCCCCACTGAAATTGAGTGTTTTGGCCAGTTTGACATTGATATTGATCATTTCAGTCATCTTGTTTACAATTAAATCAAAGAGGCACTTGTAAGTCAGACAAATATTACATACCATTTATAATGAAATAACCACAAATGTCTTTTCTGTGCTCACATCATTATCAGTTTTATTCAACCCCCAAGTGACAT
>JAQQZS010000013.1:4450415-4462353 GCA_030068045.1 Platyallabes tihoni | reverse complement strand
CTCCAGGTCCCCCGCGACCCTGAACACAGGATTAAGCGGTATAGAAAATGAATGAATGAATGAATGAATGAATGAATTATAATGCGGTTGTGGCTTTTGTTAAAAAAATTGTACCCTAGAGTAAATAAGCACTCATTTAGTTGCGTACAATGCACTAGCTCTTTGAACATGCTTCATTAATGTGTGTAGTGGACTATAAAAATTATGTTTCACAAAAATTCTTGATGCAAAGAGTTTTATTGAAATAAATGGTAACAAAATACAATGCAACAAATGTTCGTCAGTCATTTAAAAAAATCCAACCAGACAAATCCAATCACCTGTTAAGATCAGGTGATTTAAAAACACGTTCGGGGGGGCAAAGAGTCTCTTTTTAGTGGATGATGAAACGAGACTGGGGGAGTACGAATCTTTAGTTCTTTTTATTTCAGATATTTTGCGTCAAACATCCCCGTTAGGTATTGTTGAAAAGGGTATGTTTAGGCTCGCTAGTGTGTAACAATTCCTACCAACCCAAAAGGTCTCCAATCTTCAGATACTTTATAACAGGCAGTGAGATTCTTCAGCAGATCAACCATGTGAAACCCTTTGATAGTGTTTCCTTTAAAAATAAATTCACCGTCATCGTTCCATGAAGCAACATACTTGGATTAAATTTTTTTTTCCATAATGTACGAAGCATTTCTTTTGTTCCTTGCAGAAACGCTGGCAATCACCTCTTGTACAATTTCATCTCTGGGAGGTTAGGAACGTTCAGTGACAGCTGCTTCGGTTTTGCATTCCGGTATTTTAGTTAGGCTCAGGGTGAGTTCAGTGGTTTCCTACTCTCCTAGTTTAACCAAGTTTAAAAACCTTTGCAGAGTCGATGTGTAGAGTTTAGCCTTCTCGTATTCATTCAGATCTGACCTTAACAAAATGTGATTAATTGCCTCGTCTAAGTTGTTTTCAACAGTCTCTAAGCTCTCTTTCTCTGTGGCGGGTGTTTCTAAGTTTATCAAGCTGATGTTGAGGGACTAAATACAGTTTCTCGGCAGTCTCCATGTTAATTGTTATGAGATGCAATTAAGCTGGTTATAAAAGGAATGGCTACACTGAACAGTGGAAGAAGAAATCCTCCAGATTGATTAACTTTCCTTTTTGTTTCTATATATGCTCTTATCAGCAAAAAGTTTGATAATTTAAGTTTTTAAAAAATCTGTACTGTTTTGACGTTAGCGGTACATTCCCTCTGAGCACGTTTAAAACACGTTTATATCGCGTAATATATTCTTTCTCTGCTGTGGTGTAGATCTGTGTAATGTTTAACAACGGCAGGGAATTTTTCAATTGATTAGTTTTTTTCTTCTTCTTGGGGACATAAACACCCTGTTTTTCTTGTGGAAACACCCCTGACCGGAGACGTAGTTCTTCTGGCGTTCCTGCTTTTAGATCAACTAATAAATAACCATATGGTCTAGCGGTGGCATCTTGAAAACTTTCTAAAAAATACTTGCTGTTACTCGGATACATCTGATGAGCCAGTATGCTGATCTGTAATTTGTCTCTAGGGTTTTTAAAAAGAATCACGTAGCTGGTGTTCAGGCTGATCGTTCTACTAGCCTTACCTTGAAAAAAATAATTTTGAACAAGATAGATGATCAGATTTCTGAGGTGTGTTTATTTTGCAAAAGCCTTTTCTACTTCGTCGTTCTTACTGGTGGATTCCATTAAGTCATCTATTACCAATAAGTTTGTTTTGCTGGGTGGAAACAGTTCATCACACAAAGAATCAGGGATTCCTTGAATAAAATTTACATTTATTCTCGTCAACAATTCATCATACAGAGGCTGCCAACAAGAAAAAAAAAAATCAATGTTGTTGGGAACTTTCGACATTACCGCATTACAGTTTTCCAGCAAAAGTTTGATTTATGGCTATTACTAGGTCCACACATACGATACAAGGGGGGAAAAAATTATATATACATATATACATGTATGCATCCTCGTGTCAAACGTAGACACATTTAGATTTTCCATGACTAATGAACAAATCAACAGAAAATCAAATGAACTATATACATAGACACATACATATATACATAAACAAACTTTACCTTAAGGGAGAGTAGTGAAATCAGGTAATAAAACACGCTTATCATACAACAACCCTGAATCTTTTAATCTGTGAATGGTTCCTCAAATGAAACCCCCATTTATCATGTGATTTGATAGAAGTTATAAGTTGACCGGTTTGATTAGGATTTTTCACTCGATCAACCACCAGCTCTGTCAGAGATTTTAGATTGATAATTTCAGAATTGGTATAATTTAGTGTAATACCTTTAGCCTTCATCATCGTTTTTCCTTTTAGAGTTTTTTTTTCTAACTATAGGTTTTAGGTCCTGCACTTACGAACTCTAAAATTTAATCACCGTCGTCTAGCTGGCTGGTAAGTCCTCCTAAATAATCGGCATCTAATCACCTTTACTTTTAAAAATGAAGCTGTCTGTGTACAAACAACGTTGATTCAATCGGTCCATCAAATTATACAGTTCAAGTATAGCAAATGCTGTAGTGAAAATACCAATGACTACATTAGCATTCCCGAGTTTAATCATTCTATTATCAGCAAAATGCCACTGTGCGAGTGCAACTTCATCGCTCAAAAAGGAGAACTGGCTAACATTATGTTCTCTGATATGGACAATGTAAAAACTCAGCTGAATCACTGATCAGAGATGCGTTTGATCTGTCTGGTTTTTGACACATCTTACCCCACAATGAATTAAGCACGAGTTTAGCCACTGATCTTTTGGCAGGACTAATGTCAATACGTTTTGGATCTAGCTCGATTCCCTCTTTTTCTTTGTATCTTTGAATATATTCATGTTTAGCGGTTTCACCAACTGCCCAGGACGGATATCCTGAACTTTCCTGTTTGGTCTTAAGAAACATTTTAATATACTCTGTAAAAAGATAGTGCCAGACTTCAAACACTTACAGTAATATTTTGTAGACTTCTTCGATGGCTTTAGCTATTTCGATAGAGGCCCATGTACCTGTCAGAACTCTGGCCTGCTCTGGGTGGTTGCAGTGCTGTTGCAAGCAGCAACAACATGTTCTACATAGACGAAAGAGGAGTTTGCTTTTCACGTGATATGGAAGAACGGATGCCCACAATCCCCTAGATGGTAATACTTTAGCTCTGATTATACCGAAATAATTCCCCAGAGGCTCAAAGTCCCGATAAATTATGACATAGTGACCGATCGGGTATGTCTTTGTCTTGTTTACATATGGGTAAAGAGAGGTAAAGTAAAAATAATCATTTTCTCACCAGGGTTAGCTACGTAATTTAAATGTAACACATTTGTTCGACCACCATTAAGGGCATCACAAGGGTTTAAGCGCTCTGGAGAGTCAAACTCTTAGCAAATTTATCATGCCGCTGTCGCTTTTCTTTATTTCACTCCACTCATGTTCCCATATTGTTGTGACAGGTAAATTGAGGGATTCTTGCAAATTCTTGATTTTTTCCAACGATTTTTGACGGACATCTCCAAAGCTAACTTTAGAAGAGCTAAGATGATGTGTGGTCATTGAGGGAAAACACTTTTCACAACCATGATAAAAACAAGAAACTCAAAAGCCTTCCGCGTCTGACCTACTTCACAATAACCATCGACAAAATATTGACCAAACCTAGCTTCACCCAAGTTCAACGCATGCTGAATGGGTAGATTTTGTGTGACTGAAATGAATTCGAGCCACTGAATGGATGGTGTTTAGCTATTCTGCCGCTTGACAATTACATCAACATGCAGAAATCAAGTGTTTTTAGGAAGAAACATGGTTCTAAAGATTTTCATGCAGACAGAAGCGATAGTTATGCATTTAAAGGGGTCGACCTTTGTACTCTGGAGTATCTAATTTCTGAAAGCTAAACACCCCTTTCTCAATGTCAACATCGTTGATACAGGAGTCTGTCATCTCCTTTAAAATCAAAAACTGTCAGATACCGTTGCATACCACTTGAAAAACTCAGCACTGTCTTTAGGCATCATACAATCCACACCGTAAAACTTTGGTTCAGGATAGCGGCCTATGTAGTTTTGTTGTTCTAAGGTATTCCAGAAATGTGGAAACTAAATTTTTTTTCTGAAAATCCCATGGCTAAGCTTCATGGGTAAGAAAGATAGTTGAAGCAAAGAATTTTACCGCCTTGTGCAACGATATCGGGCATCATTCCTTCTTTCACTAAATGATTTAACAAAAAGGTAGGAATCAAACCCTCTAGCATTATGTGCTATAAAAAGTATAGCTTTTGTATTTGTTAAGCTGGAACGTCTTGAAAAACTCAGACACAACCGTCTCCTTCAGAAACCCACTTCTCTCCATGAAAATCAATACAGCATAAGCAATTAGCTATATGAGCTCCTGTTTCCTGTCTAGTCTCAAAATTATAAAATATGTAATGGCTATTCACAGGATCCTTGTTTAATCGGTTGTATAAAACAGCTATGTTCAGTATCTGTATCAAGTTTTTCACCATAGAATTTACACTTCCTCTCAGAGCGCACGTTTCTTACGGTTAAAAGGGTTCCGATGTATTACACTATTGCAGTTACTGCAGTAGAAACCCTTTTCACACAGAAAATTCACTCGACTGAAGCTTTGCTTTATGCGCATCAAAACAGAATTCTGACCTACATAGCCTTGAGCAATCTGGACATTTAATTAAGTTTTGAGCATGTTTGTAACAATCCGCATTATGGCAAACTTTGCAGGTGAATTCACATCGATGTTTACGTGAATCTTCAAACCCTGAGTGACAGAAACGACAGACGTAACCAGAACCCAAAATCCCTGTGATGCTTTAACCCCGTAATAGTGGTTGTCGTGCAAGAACAAGTACAGTGTATTTTCATGCGGCATCTTGTTGGTTTTAAAGAAAAAGTAGCCGTTGACTGAACTGTAAATGGTTACAATTTTACATTTCAAACGTGCCTCAAATTTTGATACCTCAGTGAAGGTGATGGCTGTGTCTTCGGTTAACCCTACATCATGCTGGATTTGCTTAGCGATCTTTTCTCATTTTCAGGATTCAAAAGTTGTGTAACACAAAGCAAAGCACATGTCTTTATTGGGGAATATGTATAGATGTCGATTTTTTCTGAATAGCTTCTGAACTAAAGATCGAGCCTATTTTTCTTCTAGCTGTACCACCGCGAGGTGGTCGTACTATTTGGATCACTAATTCAAGCGTATTGTCTGTAAAAAATTCCTTGATTACTTTGAATGGCATTTTCAAGGATGGTAAGAAAAGACTGTAAATCGATGGACCCATTGACTAATTGAATGCGCAATGACAAATTGAGCGCATCACCTCTAATTTCAACAAACATCTTTGGGTGAAATCATTTCATTTGCCACATCTATCAGACTGGTTAAAACCTCTAAAACAATTATAAAAATCAGCAAAGCTGTTGACATTAGTGATCGAGGATAAATTCACTCTTCTAATCTCAGTGTTATTGAATCAATCACGATTAGTTATCGTAATATTAGGATCTACCCTGTTACCGAATTGTACATTTTGAACATTAGGAGATGGTACATTCTCCTCATCGACATCTATTTGAGGGTTTGACATTTCAGGGACGTGTTGATTATCAGTTACAGAGTTTTGCAAGACATTGGATGGGGGATCAAATTAAAAGTTAATTAGAGTGACATTTAACATTATAAGACTATGATTAAGATCATGAAACAAATCTGAAGGAGGTAATGACCTATATTGTTGAGAGGATATTGATGTTTTGTTCAGTAGTTATGGTCAAACTTTTATTCAAATGATTTACAGCGTCTAATAGTGCTGGATTTAACTCTAGAGAATCACCTCATTGATTTAGACTATTTTGCAACCCTAACAGACTCCGATTTAACTCGTGGAATATGTCATGTATGTGTGTTTATTATATTTTAATATTTATTTTGGGTAAATTTTCATTTTGACTATTGATCAGGTCTGAACTTTACTGCGGTTGATTTACTGCATCTAATAAGACCGGTTTTAATTGAGTGGGGTGGTAATCAGATAGGGCATTCTGTAGTCTTAGACTCTGATTTAGTTCAGAGAATATGTTGCGTTGAGTTGCAGATGCAGTCCTTACGCTGTAACCCAAGCTAAGGGTCTGAATAACAAGCTGGTGTGGCAGTCTTAAACTTTCGTTTAGTTGGTTGTTTGCATCAGGTAAATACGGATTGAGGGATGTGCATGATTCACGATGTAACAGACTATTTGAAAAAGATGAGTTTTCACCGAAGCAGAAATCATGAGGTGATGACGGATTACTTTCAATTCTATTTCTATTAGCTTCTGAAGCTGACACATTAATAGAATCGTAAAATAATCTTAATCTTGTATTCAACGTAACACAGCTATTCAAGATGAAACATGCTCCCTACTAGAGTTTTGTTTCAATGCATTATCAAGGTTATTAAAGCTTTCAAATAAAACCTGAAATTCTTGATAGAAGTCTCTAGGTGCGTCCCTGAGCTCCAGTTGATTAGGATCCTCGTGATTGATGTTACAGTATCTTTGGGTAAATCCAACTTTTGCACTTCCGCCATATCACTCACCTGCAAAATTGAGTAGAAATTATAGACAAAATAAAAAAATAAAGTGTTTATGCACTAAACAGATGGAAGAAAATAGAATGAATTAGTAGATAATACATATTCATCTGACCTGGACTATTTGAATTATTATCATTGTCCTTGTGTTCTGGGGTATATCATATCATAAGTCCCATTTGTTGTGTTCATCTTGGCTGTGGAGCTACTACAGCTATTGGTCTTGCACAAGATTCCAGGTATAGGCCTTGCACGGGTGCGTCAGGAAATTCATCGTCAGAAATAATCAGAACGTCATTGACTAAACATCGGGAAAGCCAAATGAAATGTTCACTTAGTATTATGTATCGCACCTTTTTATTACAAAACAAAGTTCTAAGTGGTAGAATGAAATTACCTAAAGACCTAAAGGTACAATATCCCAGACATTACAATCAGATAAGCATACCACGGTCTTGTTCTTTAATAAAAACACTAAAATTAAACTTTAGGTCTAAACCCATTTTTGTAAGGTAGAATGAGTCATTCTTCTAAATATTACATATTTAGAATCTAATCGAATATAAATATATGCATGAATAAATTTTTAACATTGACATGTTACGTTCTTACCTGCTGAGAAGTCCATAATCTCTTTTGGATGAAGAAGCGATGTCACCACTGAAAGTGCTTTGAAGGGAGGACTATTTGAACTATAGCAATGCGGTTTAAAAAAAAATAAAGTAGTATACATCTACTTTGTATACTAAAAAAATCTATATGAAGAATAAAACTGAAAAGCTTACAGAACCTGGTATTTCAGGCAGTCTCCCATCCAAGTACTAACCAGGCCCAAGCCTGCTTAGCTTCTGAGATCAGACAAGATCTGGCACTCTCAGACTGGTATGGCCCTAAGTACAAGCTGCTTTGAAGGGAGGCCTATTTGAACAATAGCAATGCAGTTTAATATAATGCAAAGCAAAAACCTATATGAGGAATAAAACTGAAAAGCTTACAGCACCTGCTATTCCCAGGCAGTCTCCCATTTAACTACTAATCAGGCCCAAGCCTGCTTAGCTTCTGTAATCAAACAAGATCTGGCACTCTCAGACTGGTATGGCTGTAAGCGAAAGCTGTTTTCAAGGGAGTCATATTTGAACAATATCAATGCAGTTAAAAAAAAAAAAAAAGTACTATACAATAAAATCTATATGAGGAATAATACTGAAAAGCTTACAGCATCTGGTATTTAAGGAAGTCTTCCAACCAAGTACTAACCAGGCCCAAACCTGCTTAGCTTCTGAGATCAAACAAGATCTGGCACTCTCAGACTGGTATGACCCTAAGTGAATGCTGCTTTGAAGGGAAGCCCATTTGAACAATAGCAATGCGGTTTAAAAAATATTAAATAAATGGAAAAAAAAATTCTTTATTAGAAATCAAGCTAATGACAAAGCTTACAGCAACTGGTATTTAAGGCAGTCTCCCATCTAAAGTACTAACCAGGCTCAAGTCTGCTTAGCTTCTGAGATCAGAGAAGATCTGGCACTCTCAGACTGATATGGCCTTAAATACAAGCTGCTTTGAAGGGAGGCCTATGTGAACAATAGCAATGCAGTTTAAAAAAAAAAAAAGGAAAACAAAAACCTATATGAGGAATAAATCGGAAATGCTTACAGCACCTGGTATTCCCATGAAGTCTCCCATAGAAGTACTAACCAGGAAGCTACTTTGAAGGGAGGCCTATTTGAACAATAGCAATGCACTTAAAAAAAAAAAGGAAAGCAAAAATCTTTGAGGAATAAAACTGAAAAGTTTACAGCACCTGCTATTCCCAGGAAGTCTCCCATCCAAGTACTAACCAGGCCCAAGCCTGCTTAGCTTCTCAGATCAGACAGGATCTGGCACTCTGAGACTGGTATGACCCTACGTGAAACCTGTTTTGAAGGGAAGCCTATTTGAACAATAGCAACAACAACAACAAAAAAAACAATAGAAAAAAAAATTAAAATAAAAAAACCTATATGAACAATAAAACTGAAAAGCTACTTTACCGTACTTGTATTACGGCACACCACTGTATAAATGAATGAAATGCAACTCTACAAAAGCACATAGAGAGAGGAGTAAGTGTGTTCCTTGTTCTTTCTCTTAAAGAGGTCTCCATATTGAATCTTTCCGTGCGTGTTCCACTGGCAAATTCATCTATGCGTTTTAAGCCCGGTTTCACAGACAGGGCATAATATAAGTCAGGAGTAGGCCTTAATCAGTACTAGTTAATCTAGGGCATTTAAGTATCTTTCATGAACGGAGCTTAAAATGGACTTAGTTAGTCAGAGTCCTGGAGTAATTTAAGTAAGCTTAAATGAGAACACCTGAGATAGGCCTGATTAGGTTGAGTATAAGCACATGCTGTTGGTCTGATGGTGTTGATTAAAACCTGAAACGGACTACAAAACAATATTGTTGGTTTAAATCTTGACACAAAGCAATGGCAGAGGCAAAAAGAATTTGTTCAAAAAACTTTAGTGAGTATGAAAAAACACTACTAAAACAAATTTTGACAAACTATCCAGTTATTGAAAGTAAAACCCACACTACTGCTAGTGAACAAAAGAAAAGGAGTGCTTGGAATGCAATTTGCAATGAGTTCAATGAAAATGCAACCACAAGAACAATACAACAACTTCAGGTGAGATTTCTGTATCATTGCACATTTCTCATATTTAAGTTTTTGTCACAATTTATAATGAATGATATTTGCCTGTATAGACTCTGTGGAAGAACCTAAAACTAGCTTTAAAAAGACAGAATGCAGTGATAAGAAGACAGCGATTTATTACTGGTGGTGGAGCACCAAATAAAGACAAAACTGATGAAGTGGGTGACTTGTTGTCTGGAATAATACAGACCCAGCAACCTCTGGAAGGTATACCAGATGATCATTTCAACAGTTCAGATGAAGAACTGCGCAAAAATGGTACGGAAGAAAGAAATTGGTTCCTTCCTTTGGTACATATTCCACTCTGTCAATCTTTATTCTTCTTAAGGATCATGTGAGTTTATTTGTGCTTCTGTGGTTTTTTTTTTTTTTTTTTACCCACAGAACAGAGGGATCTGAACAGGCTGGAAGAGCCAGAGCACAGTGTGTGTGCCCTCCACATTCCAGCATCCCTGAGAAAAGATGCTGCTGCCACCACCTTTCAGAATAGAGCAAGCAGGATGACCATCCATGAAAAGTTAGCCAGAGAATTTCATGAGCAAAAAAATAAATTTATGAAGGAAGAGCATGAAATGAGAATTCTACCGGTTGAATTGGATATGAAGGTGGAAGAAAGAGGTATGATACAAAAAAGATACAGTAAGGAGACAGCTGTGATTACAAGCCATGGTGTGTAAAAAATGTGTGTAAAAAAATAAAATAAAATAAAATAAATAAATAATAATAATAAACAACTAGTCATTCACATATTCATGAGTGAAAGTATTTTATTTTACATTTTCAACCAGTATTGTTTAAGTGACTTGGTAAATTTTGCTGCACACTATTTTAATTTTGTACAGAACATTATCAAGGAAAAATAAGCCATAGTGAATACCTTCCATATTGAAATTCATCTTATCTAGCTGAAGTGCTGTAATGTGAATGCAGCTCTGTGCAAGTCCTCGTTGTCCATTGGCTGCCTCTGCTTCATCGTAATCTTCCATTGGAGGATCAGGACCGTAGCGCTGCTTCAGGTAGTTGTGCAGCACCGCTGTAGCAATGATTACCTTGTAGTATCTTCTTGGGCTAAAACGAAGTGTATTGTGTAAACACTGGAATCAACTTTTCCATATTCCAAACATGTGTTCAACTATGCCTCTTGTTTGGATATGAGCTATCTTTGCTGCTCCACTGTTGTGGGATTTATGTATGGAGTGAATAAAAAGTTACTCTGACCATATCCACTGTCACCAAGTAGACGTCCACTATGCTGTCCTCTCTGAACCTGAGCACACGATGAGGAGTTGAAAGAAATCCTTGAATCATGAGTTGAACCTTTCCAACGCGCTACAATGTTTGCAAACTCTAAATTTGGTATGCATACACCCTGAATGTAGCTGCCCTTCGGTATCGATAAAAACGGGACAGTGAAGAGTGCTTCAGACGGGTGCTTATCTCTTTTATTTCGCCCTTGCAGAGCGCCATTGAGCTTTAGTCGTGTAGCACCGTGAAACTACACAAAGAAACAATCAAATAAATATCATAAATAAACTGCACATTTACAAAGAACCATAAAAAATAATTAACAGTAAAATGAATAAGGACAGATTGAAACAACTTATTAACAAGTAGAGCTCATGACATACAAAGCGAGCTCATATAACTTCGAAATAAAGTACAAAAATGCAACATATGTCAGCTTCACATACCTCGCTCCGCTTTACCAAAGGGTACTAAGTTTAAATTGAGCTGAATCAAACTGCATTCACCAAAAAACTCAATTTTTTCTTCGTGTTTCGAAGGAATATGAATCTTTATGCGTCTCCCTGATGATCTGATTAAGTTTCATTACCCCACCCCTCACAGTGTAATGCACGTAACACGTACAATTAATTTAAAGAGACACAACCATTTTGCGGTCATTTACACTGAACATTGATTGAAAACCAGTTCTTATGGTTCCTGTACTCCTCAGCATCAGAACTTGATGGACACTTGATGGGAACATGACATCTATCTATACAGCCAATAACACCTGGGAAGCGCCCATATTCATAAAATTGCACTTTGTAGTTGGCTTGGTCAGCAGCATCAGGAAACTTTATGTAAAGTTCGCAACTTTTTTGCAGTTCGCAAATGGCTCTGCAGACTTTGTGAACTATTCTACACACAGTTGCTTCACTGGCACCACACAAATCACCAGTTTCACGGTGAAAGGTCCCACATGCCAAAAACCTCAATGTGAGCAGAACTTGGAGAGAACTGGGTAAAGGCCTTCCTCTCAGAGACAGTCAGGAAAGTGTAGGTCATCTCCAATGCATGTTCTTTGTACATGCGAAAGCAGTCTTGAAATCTGTGTTATAAAAGTAATGTAATTGATCACTCCTATCCAAAAGTACTCTTGCAGGCCTCTGTTGTGCATGTTGGTTTTCATTTAGATATTCCAAATATTCCATACTCCCCTCACAAACAGTGCTAAGCAGGAGTTAAATCTGCCTCCTTGAAGGATTAATTTAAGCTTCAATTTAGTCATAGACTAGCTATAATCCTCCCTCTTGCGATCAGCTTTGTTTAATCCAGAATAGGCTAAATCTGTGACTATTTTAATCTATATCTGTGCAAGTCACTTTGAGTTAA
>JAQQZS010000013.1:4269071-4280156 GCA_030068045.1 Platyallabes tihoni | reverse complement strand
GAGTTTACCACTAGGTCTGATAGCAGATGTCCAAATTCTTTGAGAAAATCGGCATTTGGCCCTGGGGGTCTATACACTTGATGAAGACATCAACCGCTTTTCTTCACTGCTCAACTTCAACCAGGATTTGAAAGAATATTATAGAATTTGAAATATATACAGTCCTAAAGGCGATCTCTCCCCCAGTCCAACCAGTCAACGTTACATAAGTACTATTAATTACATTATTTAAATCCATAAATCAATTCCTGTATAGCGTAAATCTTTATACAAAAGAAATATATATCAACTTACATTAGCGAGAAAATAAGAAAGTAAAGTTTGCTTTTGTAAGATTTTTACATCCACAAAACAGCAGAACAAATTTAAAAAACAAAGTTGCATAATCACAAGTCATGGAGATAAAAAGGACAAAAAAAAAATTCCCTTGAAAATCATGTTTATCATATTTAATAAAATTAATTAATATTAGGTGAAATAATTTTTCCTTGGCTCAGAGATAAACCTGTATGTTCCATTTTTTATTTATTTTTAGTAAGTTCTGTTTTTGCTTCTGATTTTAATTAAAACACACAAAAAAAATAAACATACCATTCTGTTTTGTCTCAAAAAATGTCCTCAGTCTAAATCATTCGATCACTGTCTGTGTACTGTAATTAGCAACACTTTTATTTTAATGAGCGTAGTTATTTTAGGCACGGCCTGTTCCTGATGCCTCTTCGTTTACAGTGTGACCCTGGCTCATAGATAAAATGATTCATCACATAATAATCCGGCAACGATCTCGAGTTGACATCGGAGCTGTCATGATGCTGTCAGTGTAATGTGTTTGTAATAACCCGAGGCGCTTCGGGATTCGTCTGAGTGTGTGTGAGAGTGTGTGAATGTGTGTGTGTGTGTGTGTGCTCGTATGTATGAAGCATACGCCACTGGAACGCCGTGGAACGTGGAGATGCGCCTGTTGAATGAGGCGAGTCCGTGCACTGCGTTTGAACTTCAGTTATGTTTAGCTTCATTTTCTCACATTTCAGTTCCTCCTCTGTTCCTCCACAGCACTCGCCCACACATACGCTATTTCTAGAAGTGTGAAAGAAAGAGAGAGAGAGAGAGAGAGAGAGAGAGAGAGAGAGTGAAGATTGACGAAAGATTATTGCACACTGAGAGCGCAGAGCCGTTCGGAGCGCAGCTACAAGGTCAGGAGGTCGCAGTTGTAGGAAAGTGATTTCTAACATTTTTACTAGAACTGCTTGAATGAAGTCATCTTATCCTGGCTGTTTCAGTGGGAGGTCAGCTGCAGGTGCACGGTTCCTCGACTACGACGCAGAAGACGCTGACTGATCCATGATGCTGTGCTCCACTCCGTCTGGATCTCTCAGTTACAGGAGCCGTCATGAGCTGAGTTGTGTTTATTGTTAATGTTGAATAAGGGTAAAGGTCAGAGGTCAGCACCTGTTACATTCACACCTGACATCTTACTGAATGGTGTGTGTTAATGCTTAGTGCCTATTGAAGTTATCAGATCTAAGCCTTAGTCAGCTTCCTGGGAAACACCATGTAAGTGGAAAGGGTGATGAACATGATGCCAGTACTGTACGTATAGACCTGTCTTATTCTTTACAATAATTTCTCCAGGAATTTGTCAATTCTTATGATGGTTGTGAACATTTCTTGATGATTCCTAGGGAATTTCAAAAGCTTAAAAATGGAGCTTTCATATTTGCTCTAAGGAAAATATTGGAAATTACAGTTTTTACTCATTTATTTTTAAATTAATGTAGTCCCTGTAAGATTCACTCTGACTCACGTATCGTCTGTAATATTTTATCCTGTATTTAGGGTCACAGGGGCCTGGAGCCTATCCCAGGACACTTAGGGCACGAGGTGGGATACACCCTGGACAGGGTGCCAATCCATCACAGAGCATACACACATTACGGGCAATTTGGGAACACCAATTAACCCTATCTGCATATCTTTGGAAGGAAACCCACCAAGCACGGGGAGAACATGCAAACTTCATGCACACAGTGGCGGGAATCGAACCTAGCCGGGAATCAAACCCAGACGCTGGAGGTGCAAGGCGACAGTGCTAAAAACTACACCACCGTGCCGCCTTCCCTCTAAGATCCTTTTCAGAAATCACTTTTTTATTAGAAGGTGTATAAAGTGCAACCCATTTTTTTGGAAACAAAGTTATAAATTATCAAACAAATCCTTTCTGGCACAGTTGCATAGCGGTTAGCACTGTTGCCTTGCAATTCCAGGGTCTGGGTTTGATTTCTGCCTTGCCTCAGGGTCTGTGTGCATGGAGTTTGCATGTTCTCACCATGCTTAGTGGCTTTCCTCCGGGTTCTCCGGTTTCCTCCCACAGTCCAAAGACATCCAGATAACGCTAATTGGCATTCCCAAAATTTCCAACCATAGTAGTAAAATGGGAATACAATGGTCATCATTGGCATCCACAGTCCTAGTTGGACTACAAACTTCTTCGATGGATGGATGGGTGGATAGATAGAAACAAACCAAGCCTGCATGTCAACTGGATCCATTTCTGGACTATACTAACTGACATTTTCTCTCAAAAATGAGTCAATAAATAAACAAATAAAAATATTTATATTCAATCATCAATTAAACAGTTTCTTAGTGACTAATTGTGTATGTATTGAAGGATCTCATTTCCAAGCCACCTTCTTCTTCTTCTCCTTTCTACTGCTCCCATTAGGAGGCGCCCCAGCAGATCTCCAGATCTGCATATTTAATTTGGCACAGGTTTTTATGAAAGAGGCAAGGAATCAAACTCTGAGCATACCATTAAAATCACTGAGTGTTTGCTACATCAGGGAACCCTATTTTAAGTCATGACAATTCATAACAATAAATACTCCTTTTTAAAAGTTTATTTTCTAATTTAAATCCTTTTTTTAGACCAAATGACAAAAAATTCTGAGGATATCACACACACAAAAAAAAAACTCTTTGATTTGCCCCTCTGGGAGAACTCTTAATGGTCCTCCATGTCTGGAAGCTAAGAACTCGTAATTATCTAATAATCTCTCAGTATAAGTGTGTGTATGTAATAACTGAGATCCTTTTTCCTTTTTGGAGGCCAGGAACTGTTATCCAGTAAAACATTAAATAGACAAATTTGTCCATCTAGTGCAACCATTAGGCTTTTCATTTAAAATCGCGATGTTGTTGTTTTAAAGTTAAGAAACCTTAAATATACAGTACATTGTCACAGAAACACCAGGCTCCACCCTCAATCTCCGTTCCCAATCACCCGAGTTCTGAGCACACACCTGATTCACATTAGCACCACACCTTAAATACACCTCACTTCCCCGCACTTAGCATCTGACCTCAATCACGGAAACAGACTCCGCAACCTACCTGACCTCGCTTTGTCCCCCGTTCGCGTATTGTCTCATCTCCTGTCTCCTCGTCTCGTCTCCTGTATCGTCTTCGTTGAATGTTCTACGTCTTCATTGTTCGTCTCCACGCTTCCACCAGCTCTTTCATCCACGCAGTTAAGATTTTCCGTTTTTTTCATTCAGTGTTGTCATTATTCCACAATCTGTTAATAAAACGCCCGTTCGGGTTTTTCATAAGAGTCTGTGCTTCCGTAACAGAAGGTCAGACCTAAACAAAGAACCCGACAAGTCCGGACCCATTACTCAAGCTGGTGGAGCGACTACGCCAAGTCTTCACCTTCATTGCACCACTTCCGGCAACAACCTCTTCTTCGGCAGCACTAATTGCTCACACCAGTCCAGTGGGCAGATGCCATTTGGCAGCAGGATGGGAGTGTGGTCAATGACTATGATGAGTTCCTAACTTACTTCCAGGAGGTTTTCACCCAATCAGCTGACTCTTCCACCACTGGCGAGAAACTATTCAAGTTAAATCAAGGTGAAATTTCTATTAACGATTATGTATTGACTTTCAGAACCCTAGCCGCTGCCAGTGGGTGGAATGAGCCCGCGCTCCTGACGAAGTTCCGACAAGGACTGGATCCACGCCTGAGGCTGCAACTCACGGCGCAGGATGACTCGGTGGGATTGGAGCGGTTCATATGGACCTCTATCCAAGTAGCGCACCGTCTTCAAGAGTGCACCACCGAAATCTCCACGCGCCATCAACCATCTGCAGTTCTCAGCCCAACAGAGGTGAGATCTGTTCCAGAACCTATGCAAGTGGACTCACAATCTCTCTCCAGAGTCACGACTACCGAAAGATAGCGCCGGCTGACCCAAGGACTCTTCCTTTACTGTGGAGAGAAAGGACATGTCCGTCTGACATGTTGTGTCACCGGCGCCCCCCCTCGGGGGGGGATGGGTTCGTTAGGTCACCCCACCTATCCGCATGCGAGTAGGTTGGCTGCATATGGAACTCATAAAACTTCTGGTTCTGGAACGATCCACCTCCGATGTCATTCTTGGACGCCTATGGCTCGCCGAGCATCAACCTATCTTTTCATGGACCAGTGGAGAAATCCTGAAGTGGGGGTCTGATTATATGAGTTGGTGTGTACACGCAAGACCTATCCTTTTCGTGAACACCATGTCCATGGAGAGCCCCACCGATCAGTTCCAAGTAACCATCCCAGAGACCTACTCCCATTTCAAGGACGTGTTCTGTCCTCGGCGAGCCTCTCAGCTGCCACCTCCCCGAGTCACCTCCCCCGATCTCCTTCCTGGTGAACCAGTGTCCAAAGGTAAAATCAACTCTCTCTCCATTCCCGAACAGAAGGCCATGGAAGAGTACATTGAGGAGGCTCTAAAACAAGGGTACATTCAACCCTCCACCTCCCCTGCTGCTTCGAGTTTTTTCTTTGTGGCTAAAAAGGATGGGGGTCTCCGCCCCTGCATTGATTACCACGCCCTAAATAAAATCACTTAAAAAAAAAAAGTAACTTTACCAAGCTGGATCTCCGGAGCGCCTATAACCTCATCCGAATACGAGAGGGGGACGAATGGAAAACAGCATTCGTCACTCCCCCAGGTCATTATGAGTGTTTAGTCATGCCTTACGGCCTTGTCAATGCCCCCTCCGTATTTCAGGGTTACATGAATGAGGTGTTTCAATCGTTTCTGAACAAATTTGTCATAGTTTACATTGATGACATACTTATCTACTCTAGGAACGAATCGGAACACCGCATTCATGTGACAGAGGTCTTCCGGGGACTCAGACAACATCAATTGTTCCTGAAGGCTGAGAAATGCGCTTTCCATCAAGCCTCTGTATCATTTTTAGGGTATCACATCAGCCAGCAAGGAATCAAAATGGATGAAGGGAAGGTGGAGGCGATTCAAACCTGGCCAATGCCAACCAACATAAAACAGCTCCAACGATTTTTGGGTTTTGCTTATTTTTACCGCAAATTCATCCAGAATTACAGTTCCCTTGTTTCCCCCCTGAAAAACCTCCTGAGAGGGACGCCCAAAAAGCTCACCTGGAATGCAGAAGCCACTAAAGCCATGTCTAGACTCCAGAAAGCATTTACTACTGCTCCTATCCTTGTTCTCCCAGACCCCGACAAACCGTTTCTCGTCAAAGTTGATGCCTCTCAGTCAGAAGTTGGAGCTGTCCTCTCTCAGCAGCAGGGGAAACCTCCTCAATACCATCCCTGTGCTTTCTTCTCATGGAAACTGTCATCTGCCGAAAAGAATTACATCATCGAGAATCAAGAGCTCCTGGCAATCAAGCTCGCACTGGAGGAATGGAGACACTGGTTGGAGGGGGCTAGACACCCTTTTCTGGTCTTGACTGATCACCGAAATTTGGAATATCTTAGGGCCACCAAGCACCTTAATCCACGACAAGCCAGATGGGCGCTATTTTTCACCCGGTTCCATTTCACCATCAGTTATAGACCAGGAACAAAAAATGTCAAGGCTCTTTCTCGCCAACATGAAATGGAAGAACCTCCAGAACTCCCTGAAAACATTCTTCCCTCGACCTTCTTCATTTCCCCGATTCAGTGGGAAGTTGAAGAAGAGATTCGTCAGGCCTTGACAACTGAACCCTCTCCACCAGGTTGCCCGGCTGATCGTCTCTACGTTCCGACAGCACAGAGGGACGCCCTACTTCATCAAGTACATGGTCACCGTAGTCAAGTGGGCACTGGTCACCTCGGGACCAATCAAACCCTCTCACTACTAGAAGAACGCTTCTGGTGGCCAAACATGGCAGATCAGGTCAGAAGGTACATGAGAAGATGCCGGGACTGTGCCACCACCAAACCCTCCAGACATCTACCTGCAGGAAAGCTATTATCCTTTCCAGTTCCTCGGCGTCCATGGTCACACCTAGGAGTGGACTTCATCACCGATCTCCCGCGCTCCGAAGGCTATACGCACCTGCATACTGGTCATCGTCGATAGATTCTCCAAGCCGCCTCATTCCTCTCCAAAAAACTCCCCTCAGCTAAAGAGACAGCCGAAGCTCTATTCGACGAGGTTTTCCGGGTGTACGGTATCCCCGAAGACATAGTGTCCGACAGAGGTCCCCAATTTACCTTTAGGTTCTGGAAGGCCTTCTTTCGACTCCTGGGTGTGACCGTAAGCCTGTCTTCTGGATATCACCCCCAAAGTAACGGGCAAACAGAGCGAAAGATCCAGGAGATAGGCAGATACCTCCGTACCTTCTGCCAAGGTCACCGAAACTCCTGGAGCCAGTTCCTCGCCTGGGCCGAGTATGCGCAGAATTCACTTCGACAACCCACTACCGGACTCACCCCCTTTCAGTGCGTACTCGGTTACCAACCACCTCTCTTCCCAGGGAACAGAACTCCTTCCGAGGTGCCTTCCGTGACTCACTGGTTCCAGGAAAGTGAGAGGGTTTGGGACTCAGCTGACCAACAACTCCAACGTGCAGTTCGAAGACAATGCATCGTTGCCAGTGTGAGGAGAGCAGATACTCCAACCTTCCAACCTGGACAAAAGGTCTGGCTCTTCAAACGCGACATCCATCTTCGACTGCCCTGCAAGAAGCTGAGTCCCCGATTCATTGGTCTATTCACCATCCTCGCACAAATCAACCCCGTCATGTATAAGTTAAGTCTTCCTCACACATACGTGAAAGGTGGGGTGTATTTTGTATCACTCCTAAAACCCTATCACTCACCCAGTTTCCCTGTGTCCACAGAGTATAGTCCTGGAGACGAACACCACCCAGCACTAGAAATGGAGGACGGGACGATCTACGCCGTGAAAGAAATCCTGAGGTCCCGCGGTCGAGGTGGTCATCTTGAATATCTCATCAACTGGAGGGGGGTACGGTTCTGAGGAGAGAAGTTGGGTCCCACGAGATGACATCCTCGACCCAAACCTCCTCAGAGAATTCCACCTACAGCACCCACAAATACCTGCTCCCAGTGGAAGGGGTCTTCCACCCCGACAACAGTCCAGCGGTCCTCAGGAGCGGTCCATGGAGGTGGGGGTTCTGTCATGGAAACACCAGGATCCACCCTCAATCTCCATTCCCAATCACCCGAGTTCTGAGCACACACCTGATTCACATTAGCACCACACCTTAAATACACCTCACTTCCCCGCACTCAGCGTCTGACCTCAATCATGGAAACAGACTCCACAACCTACCTGATCACGTTTTTTTGCCTACGTCCGTGTATCATCCCGTCTCCTGGCCCCTCGTTTCGTTTCCTAGTTCCTCACCATGTTTCCTGGTCCTACGTCTCGTCTCCTGCTCCGTCTCCATTGTATGTTCCACGTCATCACTTTTCGTCTCCACAAGTGACCCCAAACTTTTTAACGGTAGTGTATGTATATATATATATATATATATATATACACACACACACACACACACACACACACAGTGTATTCCATTATTGAAAGTACGTGATGTGGCTGTTCTGTTAATTTAAATGATTTTTAGCATCAGCTAAACTAAGTGACAGCACATTCCGCTATTGTGATTGACATTATGGCCACGTGACAACAAAAGGTTGAGAAACTGTAGAGAATGGTTATATGGGTATAAGTAAAGAAACTTAAGACATGATGTCTGTATTAAATACAGACTGGGAAGAGAATATGGCAGATTTAAACACTGAGTGACATCATACTCTATTCAACATACACAGCTGTTAAATGAAAAATTTTGTACCTTTAAATCATGGTAGTACAAGTAAGCTTTAATTTTTTAAAAAGTTTTATTAGTGGATGTAATGTAGTAAATTTAATTTGCTTATGGCATATATATAAATTTATGTTTTATAATTACCGCAGGGACAGTAATCACAGAGTAATTGCAACCACTGATCAGGCCAAAGAAATAACCAACGATTCTGTATAATATTATTAATACATAAATGTACATATTTAAACAATAAAAATTAGCTCAGAAATTAAATCATGAAATGTTTGCTTAGGCAGTAATTGCTAGGAAACCTCTAGCAGACTATTTATTAGACAAAAAAACAACCTGTATAATGACAGCTTTTTATATTAAAAACAGTAGATAGGTATACATAGTTAAAAGAATGAATAAGCAAATGAATTATATTGTAAGGAAAGAAAAACAAATCCAGTAGGTTAACATAATTACTGGAATAAAAGTTCCTTCAAAAGTAAATGCATGCAGTTTGGTGTACACAGATTAGATACAACATTAAAACCATCTGCCTAGTATTGTTCAGGTCCCCCATGTGCTGCCAAAAACAGCCCTGATCCATTGAGGCGTGACTCCACAAGACCTCTGAAGGAGTGCTGTGGTGTCTAGCACCAAGATGTTAGCAGTAGATCCTTTAAGTCCTGTAAATTGCGAGGTGGAGCCTCCATGGGTCAGGCTTGTTTTTCCTGCACATCCCAAAGGTACTCAATTAAATTGAAATCTGAGGAAGCCAAGTCTACACCCTGAACCCTTTCAAATGTTCCTCAAACCAATGCAGGGTGCATTATCCTGCTAAACCGAGAGAATACTGTTGCCATGAAGGGGTGCATTTGGTTAGAAATAATGTTTTGGGAGGTATTACATGTCAAAATAACATCCAAATTAATAAAATGCCAGCTTGCTCTCTTCCACAGGCGCGCACACACACACACACACCATGCACATGACGTAAAGGAATACATGATTCTTCTGGCCATGCCACCTTCTTCCATTGCTCTGTGGTGCAATCTGATGTTCATTGCCCACTGTAGGTGCTATCATCTAGGACAGGGGTCAGCAATGGCACTCTGACCGCTCTGCAGTTACTGTACATGGTCCAATAAACAGCACTGAGATGAACTGCATGTTCTGAACCCTTTATATCATAGTCAATATATTTTTTTCAGCAACTTATTCTACAGTATATCTCATGTGGAATCAGAACAGATGGGCTAGCCTTTGCTCCCCTCATGCATCAGTAAGTCCTGCATGCCCATGAACCTGTTGCCAGTTTACCAATTATCCTTCCTTGACCAATCCTTTGTAGGCAAAAATCATTGCACATCTTGCAAGTCATGTCCTTTTGGCGCCGCACTGACCCAATCATTTAGCCGACACCATTTGGCCCTTCTCAATGGCGCTTAGATCGTTACACCTCCGATTAGAGCGGGCACATTTCAATATCAAAAAAGGAGATTATTGCATATTTTGGACGCTTATGTGTTTCAACGTGCCATCAAATGTACTGTATACTAATGTTGAATTCCCATACAGTACTGTATATCATATTTTCCACGATTCTTTATTTCTCATGCGGTTCAGGTCTCCAAGTGCATGTGTATGCATTACATATGATTCTCCTCATTAGCATGTCTGAAACAAAATATAATTTGATAATTAGTTGTAATTCCACCAGTGGAGAATTTTATCCCTATAAATCACGCTAACCGTGACATTTTCCATGCAGAGCTCTGCACAACACACATTGCTGTTAAGTTTCTGCGGTGCTTTGGAATGGACAAGTGGATTTCACCAGGATAAGCACAGAATGCTAATGTGTCTGTATTCCCTGGGTGTTCGTAAATGTGTTTTAATGACGAGGATGTCTTTTCCTCCACAAAATGTAAGCCCTTAGTGTTAGGTATCCTCAGTTTGATTTTCTCAAAGAATGTACATTCTTCGCCATGACAAAACTGTCGAAGTGTTAATATTTAAACGTGGAAGAGTCCATGAGCATGGGAGAAAAGCACTGCACTGTACTGCAATGTTGTTTTCCGGCTAAAAGAATAAAATGTAGGCAACGTGTATCCTAAAGCATCCTTTTTGTGGTCAAGAAGGACACAAAGCAACTGAAAAACACTAAAGTGTTAAATTGAATATAGTAACTGGAGAAGGACCCCAGATGGTCTCTGGACACAATTTGTGTGAATTAAACTATAACTCAACCCACATTATAAATGAACCACCAGCAGCACCAAGGCCACACTGACAAAATCAAATAGCTAAAGAGAAAGATGCTGCATAGCCAATGCCATTTAAGGCTATTGTTAAAAGGATGGTATGCTTGCTAGAATTTCAGATGCACGATAGGATACAATTAAGCAGTTGAAGGTTAATTCATAAGCACAATCAAGGAGTCAGATCAAAAGCATCTGAACAGTATAGCACAAATTCTTAACCACAGGTCCACAACCTGTTACAAGAAAGGAGTTAAATCCCAAAAGGTCTTGTTCACACCTAAATTCGAATGTCATTAGTACATAGTCTTGTCATTATAGTTGCTAGACACTTCTGTGTAGCCAATAGATTGGTTGTACGAGCTGGTATCAAAGAGATCAGAAAGACCTTCAATGAGCTCAACCCTCAAAAATGCCAAAACCATTCAGCAATTTGTGCATGTTGATCGTCGGATAACTCCTGCACCCTCCCTACTTGACATATAATAATAAAGTATTAATAGGTAAGTACTGTAATAAAGTACTCTCTTGTAAACAGAGTTAATATCAAATGTTTTGATACCACCTTGTACCACTTGAAGGATGGATTGAGGCTCTTAAAGCATTTGTCAGAGCGAACTAACCTGGAGTGACCAGAAACCTCGCGGCGTAAGGCCGCAACGTCTTGGAGGCCCAGGCGCAGAGTAGCGATCTCTCCGGTTAGCTTGTTGATTAGCTCGGCATGCTG
>JAQQZS010000013.1:4014622-4031822 GCA_030068045.1 Platyallabes tihoni | reverse complement strand
GTGTACAAATAACTTTAACTTTTAGTTCAGAATCCTAATGCCTTAGTGCAAGTACTGTAAGTCAAATCTAAAACATACCAAAATGGCAAAATGGACGGTCCAGTGTATCCAAGAAAGATCCTCTTCCAAACAGGCAGTGAACAACTGTATCCTTGGTGCATTAGGGTGGATTGGAAGAGAGAAGAAAAGAACACATTAAGATCTTAGATTCAAAAGAAAAACGTAATCATTTTCTCTGTTGCCCAAGATTAACTAAATATTCAATCATATTTAATACTAGCTATGTTAAAGGGAAACTCAAGAACTTTTCAACTGGGGCCCCTTAATAAGGAAAGGATCTCTACACAGTAAAAAATTGGACGCAAAATGATCCAAGGTTGAAGGAGTTAACTTTTAAATCACCATAAAAAGATTAAAAGTAGTCTTATATTGCACACCATACTTACTAGCGAAGGACTTGTCTCTCTACTGGATGCCTCTTCTCCCACATTCCAATGTTTAATCTAAAAATGTAAGCACGTTTCATTATCACTGGCAGTAATCAGAGCTGGAAAATGTTAATGTACATATCACACAGAAGCAGGCAGTTACATATACATATAAGTTTAACATATTGATCTCTATAGAATTAAAACAAGATGTGTCAATGTGACTACTGTATTATATATATGTGAGAATATTTACATAAATATATATTTATTTTGACTGAAGTATTGATATTAATTAACTGAAAAGGAATGAGTCATTTACGAGTACAAATACACAATGTTTGTCGAAGTTTACATTTTGGAGAGTAAAAGCAGCTGTTAATGTAACATAAGTCATGTCTGCTCCTGTCAGGCTAACAGTGTCAGACACTAATACTTATACTGCAGTTAGGTTTCAGAGTACAGTACACACACTGGCTCTCTCTCGAAACTCTTAATGTGCATGCTCTTAAAGAGCTCGCTAACCCTCCCTGTTCATCTGACTCCTTAACCCTTATAGGTGTAAGTGAATTCCTGCGACTTCTCAGTGGTGACATGTTAGCGGTACCTGAGACTCATCTGAGATTTGCAACAGATGAACGTGGCAATATTAATAAATGAGCTTTGTTTACAGCAACAACAATAAGAATTAAAATAACAATAAAAAAATCTCTTACCGTCATTGTCTCTTGAGCTTGCAGTTATTTTTTCTCCCACTGAAACATGATGTGACATTTCAGAGTCTTCTCCTCTGTCCCTCAGAGACTGCTTTTCTTCTCACCTGTAGCTCAGCAGCGTGTCTTCACTCCTGTGAATTTACACAGAAACCGTTTACCGGCTGCAGCGTCAGACCACCTCTGTGTGCGCTAAACATTTGCAGGACTCCTGTTTCCCATTGGCAGGTTCATATGACGTTGCGTCTGTGTCTGATACCTGAGCAATAAACGTAGGTGTATGTCGTATCAGGTCCCGCCCTCACTCGCGTGCTTTTGGTACAAAAATAACACCATAGTTACCCTCATACAAGCAAATTATCAAAATGTAACCTAAAGCGCTACTTTAAAACAGCTACACAGCAAATACATTATACTTGTGTCACAATTTTCAGGCATGGATTAAGAAAGCTGATGGCTAGATTGCCATGGTGATATTTCAAAACAAATGTCATCAAAACAAAAAAATATATTTTTTGATAAGTATCAATCTCCTAAATTCTCTTCACATTCTTTGAAGGCATGAAGCAGATGCTATAGCCTACATGTAAGTGATAATGTAAGGATAATCTTTTAAAAGTCATGAAAAAAATGCTAAACTTGCATCTAGAACTTATAGGTAAAACTAATATGATTTACCACAAAATTACAAAGAAAAACAATATTTTTTTAGTATGGACATTAACCTTTATCTAATGAGTTTTGTATTTGATTACAATTTATTATTGTAATTTTACATAAAGTTATACGTAATTTACAAAAACAGGAAAAAAAACAGTAAAAAATAATATGGTATTTTTACTGTTAAAAAATTTGGAAAAAAAAGTTAATTTTTCAGTATTGAAATAATACTGAAAAAACCAGTCGACTTAGTAATTTACAGATAATGTCTGTAATTGTACAGAGATTTTTATATAGTTTTTAAAAAAAGGAAAACTACTATACAATTTTAAAGTTATTTTCCATAAAATTAGTACTTTTTTTTTTTTTTACAGTGTGCCCAAAGCTATTGCCACTTGCGCTCTTCTATTTACCTCCTCAGGGTAGATCGAATCTACATAAAAATTCTCAGACATGGCTTATCTATTGTAAACTCGAAAAACTACTGAATGCAGAATGCAATTGTCCTGCTGAACCTGTCTACACACATGCTGTGCAAAGTCTCATTACTGTCTACCTGCAGGTAAATTAAATAACCAAACAGCAGTGATGTCTTGTAAAAATGGCAACAAAACTTTGAATATGGAAAGTTTGGTTCATGTGTATCAAGACATGCAAATAAGTGATAACATTTGTTCAAATGGTTTTCTATCATTCTGAACTTTTATTCACCCCTCCCCCCCATGTGCTTAATGCAGCCCCCAGTAATATTCCACCCAGGGTGGCTGCCCATCTTCTCCCAGTGTGAAATATTTTCTTATAACCGCACTATTGATTAATTTCTTACATATTGCAGTCACAGTTATCTACCTAACTTTGTCTCCCGAGCTCTGTTGACTTTCTGTAACAGTTTATAGATGTTTTTGTTGAGCCTTGTGACAATGTGTTGTGTCACACACAGTGTAGTCCTGCTTCAATCCCAGTCTTGAAATAAAAGGCCTATGACACTGGAAAAGTGGATGCTGTATTTACTATTTTACACATGACAGATTATTATCTCAGATTCCTTCATTTATATTTGCCACATTTTAGCCATCTAATAATTTAACAAACTGCTTGATATATGAGTAAAGCTACATTAAAAATCTTAATTATAAAACTATAATAACTTTTCCTGCTTTAAGCATTTTATATCCTGCTTGGATTGTAGTGAAAAATAACAGTGAACAGAATATTTGCGTTACATTTTACATGCAAGAACGGCTTTGTTTGAGGACAAGCAGCATGCAGGAAACTGCTGCAGGATATCAGTTTATTAAAATATAAAATAAAAAACAAAATGTACATCATTATATGAATAGGGAATTGAAACCCAGAGTAGTTCAATGCAGTACAGAATAAATGTTATAACAATTTCTATGTAGTTTTAAAACTAGTTTTCCTCCACACCACCATTCTTCACAATATAACTCCACCACACAAATATTAATAAACAAGTACTATTATATATAGAAGTTCAAAGTGGTTTGCTATTAAATCAAGTAAGGAGCACGGAAAAGGAAGGAAGGTGATTTTGCGTCTCAGTTTGTAGAACTTTAGTCTCAGTTTTAAAAGCAGGAGACTGCAGGATCAATAAAAAAAAAATAAAGGTAAAGAAAATGTTGCTGCTTTTTGCGAACTACTAAATGACATATGTACTGTAGGTGATTTCTGCACTTCACAAAAAGATACAAGTTTATGTTGCTGATAATGTGAATGATAACTATGTTCTGTTCTTCCTCTCCATCAAAAATCCTGGTTTGACTTTGGCAAGAATATTTGGCAAGAATAGGAATACTTGTTTTAGGCCTGCCAAAACAAACATGAAAGAAGAACATAAGCAGGGCCTTTTTTTTCCCTTTTTTTTGGATGCACACTTGAAAATCAGCTTAATGTCTAAAAAGTCATAAAAATTTAATTCTACATAATATGTCTCCATTAAATATCATTAATCTTTAGGTTGGAAGTTACCACACTGGATCAGAGGTTTAATGCTGGATGCTGTCAGGATTCCCTGTGCGTAGGAAACAGGTTATTTTCAACGTCACTCGTCTGTATTCTTTCGTTTGAGAATCACCAAAGAAAAGAACAGAAAATAAACACTAATGGCTGGCTGGGTCTGCAGGCGGGCTTATTATAGAATTAAAGCAAGTCATTCAGAGAACATAACAGAAGCAATATGGGTCTCAGTCACGAGTGGATTATTTTACAGCCTTGACCTTGACAGTGATCTGCCGTCATAAACCGACCCAGCCCCATCCCTGCAGACACCTCTCAGTCCTGAAGAGGAAACAAAGAACACATAGAGCGTTAAACGTAGCACATCGACAAACATGACAACAACAGTGAACAGACTGGGATCTACGGGTTCGGCTGGTTTAAATAGTGACACACAGGGGGGAGACACAGGTGGAACTAATCTGTTAATACTGGTAGACATACCAACATAGACACACTAGGGAGAGACAAAGCAGCGGCTCAGTAATCCAGAGAACCAGATCTTATTCCCCGGGACCATGGTGGTCCCGATGCTCTTCCTGATTCATCACTCCCTTTTTCCAATCCTACGGATGAATACTTCATTTTAAATAAATTAGCAAAAAGTTATTTCATGCACAGAACACATACATAGCAATGTTATCTCACAAGTGCAGTGTTACCCCTCCAATAACTGCTATTCATGCAGTGTTTATTTCCCAACAACACTCCCTGCCATGTTTTATTCCTTAATAATGTCAATTGTAAACCTTCTGTTTGTCATAATTTAGAAAGTGCAGTGTTTTTCTGGTGTGTGGTGTACTGTAAGTGTGTGCATGCATGTGTGTGGATGTGTGCATAAAAAAAACACACAAAGAGAACTGATACTGAATTCTCAAACAGTGACATACAGTACATCACACATATCACACACTCACAAACAGTTATCCAATAGCACACACACACACACGAGCACACGCACACATTTATTCTAAGAGCTGTAGCAAGAACAGAACAGACCTGAGCATTGCACAGGCTGAAGGCTGATAACAGAAACAGAGGAAATAGAGATGAGTGGAAAAATTTATGCAAACTCAGCAAATTACAGATCAACTGCCTCCATAAACTCATATGAAGATATTTATCTGAATGAAGATATTCCTGAGACTCAGATGGCTGGAAACCATGGGAGATCTGTGACCTCAGGTACAAAAAGAATACATTTACAAACTATTAGTGTCGAACAATGTATTATATCACAAGGTCAACAGAATAATAATAAGAGTATATACAATATTCTAATAACTGCTGGTTAGTGTTCACATGCCTTCTGTTGTTGTTTGTGCCATTCCATACAATCACGTTTGTGTATGCAGGTTTGCAGTTGGATGATCTGGTTGGTGTTCCTTATTATTATTATTATTATTATTACTATTAATATTATTATCAGATTTCAAAACAAAAACTCATAAACCTAATCGAATTTTCCATAAGAAATAATGGAAACTCAATATTTGTTCCACAGCCCAAAAAAATAAATTAAAATAGTTCATACAAAATATATCATAAAAAATTTTACAAATTAACCTGCACTTTACCTTTAAAAAAAGTAAAAATAAATCTGGACAGTTTTTGCGCACAGGCGCTGTGTATGTGTGTGTGTGTGTGTGAAGCTAAAGTAAGGAGCCCCTCCCCCTCTCCCCCTTCTCGTCTTACACAGTTACCCTTCCTCCACTCTTTTCACACTCATGCAGCACACAACGGAAACGCTGTTTTATCAGAAAAATAAACAAGATATCTGTCTAATGACACTCAATTGAGTGACACAATAACTGAATCACTGCTGTAAAGGCTGCAGGATGAGTCTTAAGCAAAGCAGAGAAAATGGATCTCTAATGAGACTTGCTCTTGCTTTACACGTGCGCTGTACACACATGTATACAGACACAAAATAAAATATGTTTTACGAATGTTGATTATACCAGTGAGAGACGAGCACTAAGACCCAGCAGGTGAGAATTACCCACAATTCTGCAGCGAGAGAAAAATCGTTGGCTCAGTCGTGACCACGTGACGCTCGGCGTCAAAACAAGAAACGCATGCGTGATACATGATACTCGGTACTCGTAAACCAAGACTTGTTATTATTTTTATTATTATTTTTATTAACATTATTATTGTATTATTATTATTTAGGAATAAAGAACAATGCTATTAGTGCTACCCTGTGCATTCGCCTGACATGACCGTTACTAAGACTGTCAACTGTGTAGTTTTCTGCAACAAACACTTGACAGCTTTGTTAAACCACAGAGCTTTCATTAATAGATGAATGTATCACAGAAAAAGAAAAAAAAATGAGAATAATTTGCTGGAGGTGAAATATATATGAATAAACATAGAGGGGCACAAAAAATGTATACCCACTTCAACATCTATGTCTCTTTTCTGACTGTCACAAAATGCATCAACAATGGTCCGACTACCGACATCTTTAGAGAAAACATAATATTACGCATTGCTACCATAATTCACATTTAAAAATGGGCATAAGCATAGATATCTGTTACAGTGTATATACATTTTTAAGCCCTCAGACGAACAACACAACATAACCTTTTCCATTTTATATACATGAAACGATCACTTCCTCATTTACACTTTAGCTTGTTCCTGTTAAACTGTGGTTTTTAACGTTGTGGTTTTCTCCAACAGACACCTTTAACCACAGGGCCTTTATTTTTACATATCTATCAAAGCAAGAACACAACTGAACAATTTAATGGAGAAAATACTGTCAAAATATAATGGTTCCGTCTCTAAAAAAAAATGTTTATCTATTTGCATTTTCAATTCTTATTTCCTTTTGACTAAAACTTAACTATTACACTACCCCATTCCTATGAATGCCTGATTAATGCTGTATTTTAGTATACAGTGAAACTGTGGTCTGTGACTGTTTTGCAAGACGAGCAAAAATTGTAAATAAATTTAAACTCTTTAAATGAGCATGGTCTTGAAATACAAGCAGTATTGTGGGTAATCAGCTCCCATGCTCGGTCTCAGTGCACGTGTGTCTCTTTTATAGTCAATATCCGTATGGACATATACTGTACTGTTTACTATAACCCTGTGTGTGTGTGTGTGTGTGTGTGTGTGTGTGTGTGTGTGCATGCTTGTGCTGTCAGTAAAATGGTGCGTGTGTGTGTAAGTCGTCCTACACAGTAGCCCCTTCCTCCTCTCTCTCTGGCTTTGTCGGTAAACTGGTGTGTGTAGGTGTGTGAGAGCATGATGTTTGATTGAGAGTCTCTATTGGTAAACTGGCGTGTCTGCATGTGTGTGTGTGTGTGTGTGTGTGTGTGTGTGTGTGTGTGTGTTCAATGTGGTTTTGGTGCAAACTTTTTTGTCTCAGACAGCAGTGGTTAAAGCTGATCTTAGACCAGTAGAACCTTAGAGTAAAGTTGCATAAAAACCTTCTAAAAAAGGGGGGGGGGGAATCTACAAATTATTTCAGAACTATTGCAAGATCGTGTGGATTCATTCATATGACAGAAATTGATCTGCTGTAAATGTAGAAATTAATCTTAAAGGAAGCAGCACATTTAATTCACTTCACACAGAGTGCAGACTCAGCCTATCAGTCACATCCACATACAAATGTGGCAGTCAGTCATTTCATGTTTGAATGAGACTTTTATAGATTAATGATGATGCAGGGTTCTTCTGAGTGAGTGGAGATGATGGTAGACACCTATGAGTGTAAATGTAAATACAGTTAAAGGTCATGACACTGTCACATGGAGGTGTCTAGAATTTAAACGGTCAAAAGTATTTAAAAATGTTGAAGTGCAGTAACTTAAGTAATCAGTTTATATATACTCATTTTAACATACATGACATGGGCTGCAGTGATTACTTTGAACTTTTATGTTTTTGTGTGGAACATACCCAGGAACAAACAAAGCACAGGCCTGCCATAAAATGGAAGCCTTCCGGGGGGAGGTTTTGACCAGAGGTATGTTTGGAGGACTATAGGTAAGGCATTCATACCAAAGAACACTGCAGCAGCTGTTAGGCAGGTTGGTGGCAGAATCAGACATTGGGGCTGTTTAGCTGGCAGTGGAACTACTGTAATGCAATGAGCAAATTGGAAGGAATCATGAAAGAGGTTGCTGTAATTATTTGATATTAAATGTTGTTGTTGATACTAAACTGTGAATGCTAAACGGTTTCTTTGTGGAGAGACAGTGGTATTAGTGTCTATTTACTTCTTGAAGGAGACACTGCATGGAGCAGGTGTTACAGAGTGATTGCTGTGTGTGGTGCTGCTGTGTGTTCTCCTGCTGACTGCCATCACAGTTCTGTGGATAAAATACAACATTCCAAACACAGAATACAGCCAGTTACAGATCACTAACAACAACCTAACTAAAGAGTGATTTACTGAGTCTTAATCAGTCTTACATTTCTCCTGGAGAACTAATATCTAACTTTGTCTGTATTGTAATAACACCTGATTAATTACTGATCACCTCAACATTAATTCCCAATCACTAAACCTTACCTTCCTCCTGGAGATAATATACGTACCGCGGCCGTTTCCACACCCAGTGTCTAAAATGTAAATGTCTACATAAGTGCTTATTGTCCACACATAGAGTTCTCTTTAGAGTGTGTGTGCTGTTTTCATTTATCCAGTCAGGGTCTAAAGAGAGAAATCCAACAATAAACTATTATCAAGTTATACAGAAGTACAAGCTGTAGTGCTGCAGAAATGCCATGTGCTCTTCATATTTGAACTGAGAAACAAAAAGGACAAAATTAATGCTGTACACAGAAACAAAATGTTTAAACTAGTTATTTATATAATGCTCGACTTAGTGCTGTCTCTGTGCTTGGTGGATTTTTACGTTCTTTCATCACCTTTCCTTGAAACCAGTGAATAATTATGTTTAAAGTAATATTTTCTGCCATTATTTGTTTAAATAAGTATGTACATAGTAAAAACAATGTATTTCACTGTTTATATTAAGAAATTAACAGTTTTTACAATTTAATTTTTATTTCACATTTCCCTTTTTAAAATTTTCCCCCCACTTTTCTGCTTTTTGGAGAATGCGCTAGTTTCTTCTTCGTCTAAGAACAACAAGCGGAATCCATCCCCTAACAACAATACTCCTACTCAGTTTCATTAAAATGGCTTACATTCAGCTTGTTTAGTGTGTAGAGTGATAACTTTACCTGTGAAATGTGTGTTAGTTAGCACTCTGAATGAGAATTTAGTAGCGTTAGAGGAATGATTCCAGACATTAGAGAAGTCTCATAGAAGGAGATAGCCTCTGACTCCAGCATTAGAGCCCTCGCAGCTGGATGAGTGGGTGACGACTCTGTGGCATACTCACTTAGCCAAAGCTAAGGCTAAGGCTGGCCCACTGGAGCACACCTCTTCTGTGCTTCACATGTTCAACAGGTTTGCTCTCCTCAGAGAAGCACCCACTGAGAAACCTGAAATAGCTCTGGTTATAGGAGACTCTATACTAAGAAATTAGCTAGGCCTTTAGGGGGCAGCAGCAGTGGTTAGGTGTGTCATGGGAGCTGAACCACTGGATGTCCAAGTGATACTTTGAAAATAATGTGGACTTTATAGATAATTTAAGTACCTTCAAGGGCAAAACTGGCCTGTTAGGGCGGGACAGTGTCTATCACAGAGCAGAACATTATCAGTAATCTTCCAGAGTTCTCAACTATGATTGGATCACTGTCTGGGTGATCTTCTGGTGGGGAGCAAGCTGGCCGTCTTAAACAATCAATAGGGAAAAATCTTCAGAAACCAGAATTGAAGCAAGTTGTGGAAAAGACAAGAAAAAAAGTAAAAATATATATATATATATTATTGCAAGCCCAGTATTGCCAAGACTTTTATGTTTATGATGAGTGTGTCAACTTTTGTTCAAAATTACTGAAAACTTTAAATCAGTTTGCCTTATGCAATCATGATGTTGCAGAAAGAGATTAGTTGATGTGATGCATACTGTATTTGCAAGTTTATTTTAAACCAGTCCAAAACCCCACCCATTACTGCATGCATTTAGTGAAAAATGCAGTTTCACAATGATGGCTGGATAGAGTTACTGAGATGTTCTCCAGCTCACTGCTGAACTTCTTTGATATTAATGACACTGTTGGGACTAAACTGTAAATCCTACATGCAAGAGACAAAAATGTACCTTTGTGTCCATTTAACTTTAGGAGGAGACACTGCATGTAGCAAGTGTTACAGACTGATTGCTGTGTGTGTGATGTTGCTGTGTGTTCTCATGCTGACTGCCGTCACAGTGCTGTGGATCAAATACAACATCCTGTATACAGAAAACAGCCATCTACAGACCATTTACAACAACTTGACTATAGAGAGAGACCAGTTACAGAGGGAGAGAGATAGATGCCTGAGGACACTTGATGATTTGTGTAAGTAGATAGATTTAGCATTAAATTTGGCCCAACAGTTAAATGTCTTCAGAGGACATTCATGAGCTGCCTTAAAACTGGAGCATCAAGATTTAACTCACATCCTCCCACATGTTCCTCCATATAATTTTACCAATGAAACCATCTTATTAATATTGGTGACACTTTATAATCCTCATCCTTAACTCATAGATAGAAAAAATGATTTTTTTATTGATACATTTTTTAAAGAATTTGCTTTAATGTTTTGCCTTTTGAAACCTTTTCTTTTACCAGTGAACTGATCTTTACAAAAAAAAAAAATCTGTTATTTTTGGAGGAATGTAGGCACTGCATAATCAGAGATGTTAAATTAACACATTAATTTAAAGAAAACCCCAAAAATGGTGAAACACTAGACGATGATCGAAAAACAGAATATAGACAACTAAAACAGCGAATGTATACACAACGATGTAATACAACTCCACCACTAATCAAAGCCAATTTATCCACCCATGGACAAGATGCAGGTGATGACAATTAGACTATGTGACAGGGTGCATTCTGGGAAATGAAGTCCCTGACAAAGTCCATACACTAAAACTGAGTTCATGGGCATAAAGCGCCATCTAGGGGTTCTCATTGATGGTTTGGTTGTTTGCTTGCTTTTTTGTTTGTTCAAATATGTGCAGTGTGAAATCAAAATAAATAATCAAACCAAATGATCCACTGACCAAATGATTTCCCTTTTTTGAACCCTGGAACAGAACTGTTGGGGTGAAAGCACCCTGTTATTGGTATAATATTTTATACAGGAGTCCACAATAAGTGAATAAATATTTTGTTTGTTTGTTTTTACATATTTTATAGCCTATATCCTATGTGATGAAATTGATATCATGGCTAAACACAAGCAATAGTCCAGAACCTGTTTGTTTTGATCTCTGTAAATTCTCTTCATTTATCTCTATAGATAAAGGGAGGTGTTTCAGCTCCAGTATTTATTTTATGTCTAATGAATACAAGAGCTGGACCGAGAGCAGACAGGACTGCAAAGAGAGAGGAGCAGACCTGGTGATCATAAACAGCACAGAGGAACAGGTGTGTGTGTGTGTGTGTTCTATGTATCTAGTCAGTGGTGGATTCAGGCTGTCTGGAAGGCCAGGGTAAAAAGAGAAGTGTGCCTGAAATATTCAGTGGGCCTCATTCACAGAGTTTATGTACATTAGTACCATATTTTTAATATTTTATCCATACACTTGTTTTATATAAAAAAAAAAATAACACAAAAGTTTACATACAGCACACCTAATATTTGGCTAAATGTCCTCTAGCAAGTTTCACCTTTTGTAGATGCTTTTGTTAGCCATCAACAAGCTTCTGTCAGAATTCTGGCTGGATATTTGACCACTTTTCTGAGAATTATAGGTTCAATAACCCTCTAGTTTTGCTAAAAAATGATCACCTTTCCTAAAAGTGGCGCTTACGACACAAAATTTGTGTGTTTGTGTGAGAGAGAGAGAGAGAGAGAGAGAGAGACTTATTATTGTATTTTACTACAACCCTGAACAGGAGTTCATCAATACACTGGTGAGCAGCAGAAGAGCTTGGATTGGTCTGAATGACAGAGACAGAGAGGGCGAGTGGAAGTGGGTGGATGATACACCACTGATCACTGGGTAAGAAATCACTGAACTAATAATTTACTTCTGATGCTGTTACTGACTCTTCATTAGTCTGAGAAACACAGCAGATTCTCTGATTCTCTCCTTCAGGTTTTGGGGATATACAGAACCCGACAGTGCTGCAATAGATGAGAACTGTGTTATAATTGGTGATACGCCTGATCCTATGAGGAACTGGGCTGATTATCCCTGTAATGATGAGTTTATGTGGGTATGTGAGAAGACAGTCTTTAAGTGAATTGCTGCATGTAAATGAAAAGAAGTAAATTGAATGTACATGTGTATCTCTGTAAGTCAGTGTTTTGTGTCTGAAAAATGGTCATTGCTGTTAATAACTCAAGTAACCATCACGGTGTCACCTGTTTTTCTCTTTCTGTTTCATTATAGTTTGAGTACTCTTTAATTTAAAGTATAATTTAAATCAGTACCTTTCAGAAGTGTATTCAAAGAAGACAAGAATTTAATATGTACTGTACCTAATATATGTCAGATCCTGAGGGTGAAAATATCTGAAGTTACACATAAAACAAGAATAAAGATATGTGTGACATTTCTTGCGATGTTTGGGAAATGATGGGATGGAAGCAGGCTTACTGTAGTTAGTCTAATTTATTTTTATTCTAGGTCATGATTTCAATTACAGTAAAACCTAATTAAAAACACACAGACACACACGCACATGCACACACACACACACACACACACACGCAGGTTTGCTCACTGATTAATGTGCTGGTACATCTCTCTCTCTCTCTCTCTCTATCTCTCTTTTTCATCAGTGTGTGTATAAGTGGGCCTGTGTTTGTATCTAACATTTGATCTATTATAGTTACTGTTGTAGTTACTGCTGTTGTTGTTGCTACTGTGTTAGTATAATAGTTTTTCTGGTTTTCTTTTTGTCATGTATTCCTGTTTTTTTTGTGTTTGGTATTTTTTTTTAAGTCTTTACATCTGCAAATAAGTCATGCCTGCATTTCTCCAACCCTGACAATGATGATAAATTAATACAATTGATTTCATCACTGCTGAATTTTTAAACATTTTATTATACTGAATGGATATGTTTAATCCTTTTCTATAACAGCAGATCTGACAGTATTTCAAGCAAGACGTTTTTACAATAATGCATGCCTTGTAATACAGTATGGTGTTCTGTTGTTTTCACCCCTCGAACATGGGAAGATACTGCAGTTTGGTCACTTCCTTTACTGTCAGACAGCAAATAATAGCCGTTTTCTCAGCATACAAAACTAACTATTATTAACAAATTATAAAGCTGATCTCAGTCATTTAAGTGTGCCAAAACCAGATCTGCAGACAGACAGCAAAAATGGAGGGATTTTGACTTTCAGTGATTAAAATAAAGTCTACTGTCATGAGCCAGCTCGATCAGCCCAGTATATCCACGTCATGACTCCATCCAGGGTTTTCTGTGCTCACCGAGCTGAGTACCTGAGCACACCTGTCTCCAATTTGACGATTGACTCATTAAAAGGAGGCTGAGAGCCTCAAACTCTGCCGATGTATCTTACTTGCGTACCTCTTGTCTTGTTCATCTGTGATTTTCCCTAGTGCCCTGTATCTGTGTTTGACCTTTCCAGTTTTCTGGACTTTTGTGTCCCGCCTTCAGGATTTTTCTAATTTTGATTCGCCTACATGTATGATCTCGCCTGCTCATCGACTTGGAACTTGGATTGCATTTCTGGTTTTTATCTCTCTCGCTGCTTTACTGTTACCCTGCCTGCCCCTTTGACCTTGTTTCACACTATTCCCCGCAATACGTGTGTGTTTGTGTGTGTGTTTGTTTGTGAGCATTTCCGCACAACCTACCTAATTCACAGACTCATGCTCTTTCAGAGATCCCCTCTCACGATCTACTTGTGGAGTTCCCCCGACGTCATCGTCCTGCCTCCTCTTTCATCACTGGGGATTCACATCCTGTTCACTCACATGCACAGCTTCTCTCCTCTGCTCCTGCTGCGCCTGCATGCTAAAACTCCTTTGTGCTCCTTTTTCTCAGAGGAGTCGTTTATCTGCTATTGGGTTCACTGCTGTTCAGTTCTGCCCGTGACAGTAGATCGGCCATGATGACCCCAGCTGATTTCACAACAGGGGGCACTGCTGGGATCTCACCAACAAAGCATTCAGCAAACACTTTCCTCTATCTCTACTCAACTTTAGCAACTCCTAGCTAGTTCTCCTCAAGTTCTAGTACAAACTCCACATCATGAACCCCAGGTGCGAAACTCACCACCGTACAACGGTGAACCCGGAACCTGTTGCTTCTTTCTTTCGCAATACTCTTTGCTGTTGTAGATCCAAGCATCTTCCTTACATAGAGCACTCATGGGTGGCTTATGTGATTACACACCTCACCAACCGAGCTTGCATATGGACCAAGGGAAGAAGTTGTTGATAAGTTTCTGGATGTACTATACATTCAATATATGATTACCAAATAATATACTGTATGTCTCACTCAAAAAAAAAATTAGTCATGTTCATTCATGTATTTCATTAAATTTTTATTGCATCAAATTATAATTTTTTCCTGAAATTTGTCATCATTAAGATTGCATCTCTCAAGCCTAAATATCTTACCAGCAATACCAAAAACGCATTCTACCGGAGCAGAAAAAGTAGGCACAGCAAGATATTGGCATGCAATTTGAGCCAAAAAGAGGAAACGACTCTGGTTGTCCTTCCAGTACAGGACAGGATCAAATTACTCATTGTGACATGGTAAGCTTAGGTAGCTTGGTACCTCCTCTGATGCTGGTAACTGTGTAGATGTAGAGGGAACTTGGGTGTCATGAATGCAAAAGTTTTGATCTCTTTTTTTGCCAGAGAAGACTTTTGAAGTTGGAACTGAAGGTGCAGAGAGTGAAATGACCTTCTTTGTTAGAATGTCTTTATGCACTAGTCACGTTTGAACCTTGGGTCAAGGGTTGCAGCCAACTGAAACCACTCCATATCTTCAAATTGAGACAGACATTTCTCAACAGAGGATTTTATAATTGTGCTCATTTTATTTGGTTTCATTGATTCTGCAGCATGACGAAGACCCCGAACACATGGAATAACATAACTTGCAGTGATAATTTTATCAGCCTGACATTTATCAGTTGCTTCCTCAAATGATTCCAGAGTTTCACAAAGTTCTTTGATTAGCTTCATTTCATTAACTGTAAACTGAACAGGGGCTTGCAGCTCTGACAAAACATGTGGAGGTAACATAAGAAATGCCCTCATCATTTTCAGCTGGATATTCCGTCTTGTTGCATTTGCAGCTGGGAGCTTTACATGACATTTAAGAATTTCTGCTGCTCTTGTTGTTTTGTGGCAAAAACTTGAGCCTCTGCACTTTTGCCATCACAATTTTAAAAGGACCTGCTTGTTCTAGGGCATCACGGACCACAAGCTGGACAGGATGGATAAAGCATGGGCTCCTCTCTGGTGGTAAATAATCCAGTTCATCAGTTATACTGATCTCTTGAAGTTCAGCTCCATACCCATCATCATCATCTGTCACTCTCTTGAGTCTCCACTGGTGGGAAGAGACAAAATGCCTTCACCATGTTTGCAACGTTGTCGGTTACAATGACAGAGACTTGGTTAGAAATACTGTATGTGGCAATAGTATTCTCATATTTCTGAAAAATGCTTTCTGCTGTATGCTTTCCCTTGATGAGAGCTTGACTGTATGAAGCTCGAAGTTTAAAATGAAATGACCAGTTATATCCAAAAAGGATCGCATGTCCCTGCTAGACCAGATATCAACAATCACACATATGTGATGAACCTTTTTCATTAGTACATTTAGCTCTTTTTTAATGTCATCTGCACGTTGCGGAATAAGCTTTTGACTCAGGTACTTGCGATTTGGCATTGTAAATTGAGGTTCAGCCAATTGGAGTATCTTGCAAAAGTCTTTGTCTTCAACAGTTGACAAAGGATGCATCCCATTAACAATGTAGTCTACAATGCTATCTGTAAGCTCCAACTGATGACGGTTGGTGGTTGGCAATTTTGTAGTGAGGTCAAACAAGTCCAGACTGAATTGAGCTTTTGTTGGTGAGTGTAGCTGTGTCACTAAGAATCTCAGGATAATTCCTCTAGAAAAATAAAACATATAAACAAAACACCATTACAGATCTGGCCATTAAGAATGCACGTTTCCAGAAAAGGAATCCTGCGACTTAATTTATTAAATCGGGCAAGCTGTGAAAATGCCGTTCATTACCTGTAGGGGGCAATCGTGTTTCAATCTGAAGTATTGAATGGGTGTCTACTTAAGCCGAAAATGTGTTACCTCTCTTAGGCGCCCATTGACAGCAAGCGACAGATCTCAGAAACGTGTCAAGCTCAAACTGTAAATATTGATATTCTTAATTTTCTTCTCTCCTTCAATGATGATACTTCTTTGACTGCGCTTTCTCCATTCAATATTATTAGTAGTAGTGGTAGTAGTAGAAGTGTTCCAAATTTATTATTATTGTTATTAATCTTATTATTATTGTAACGCACCCGCACGTGTGCAAAAAGACGAAGTACAACAAAGAATACAAAAAAATTATGATAAGTTAGCCTAAAACAATATTGTTTTATTGTGTTTATGTGCTTTAAATATACACTAAACAATAAACACTGCCTTTTGCAAAGTGAAAGTGAGTTGCATGTGCGCACTTTTTGATTAAAAGGCTAATAAACGTGTGCGCAGATATTAGCAGATTTATCAATAAAACTAAAATTAAAATTTTATTTGTCACATACACAGTCATACACAGTACAATATGCAGTGAAATGCTTTAGACTGCCCGTGACCATAAAATAAAAGACTATGAAATAGAAAATAAATATGAAAAGGAGAAGGTAAATTTAACTAAGAAAGAATGAAATAAAATATAGAATTAAAATAAAATAACAACTGTACAGTACAAAATATGCAATAAAAGAGTCATATATGAAAAATATAGAAAAATAAGAGACAGCTGTACTGTACAGGACCAAATATACAATATACAAGTAAGAAACATATATGAAAAATATGGTAAATAAAAAAATAAGAACAGCGGTGCAATACAAAGATACAGAATTTAGGACTATGTGTGGGAATGAGGTTGAATATAAATTGAGGATATATAGAAATGTCACGGATTTAAAGTGTTTAAAGTGACTGTGCATCAGGGTAACAGAACGTCCAGGGGGTGTGCAAATATGCTTGAAAGTGACATATTTAAAGTGACTTGTGATAATTTAACTTAACTAA
>JAQQZS010000013.1:3624324-3635407 GCA_030068045.1 Platyallabes tihoni | reverse complement strand
GGTGTTTTCCCGCTGGCTGTCCCCATGTTGCTGCTGCTGTATCCCGGTTGAGTCGCTCTGTGAGCTGCCCGGCGGCACAGTTCCATGTGGCCAGCTCAGCCTTTTATGTCCGACATTGCTACACTCGAGGCACTCCGCGGTGGCAAAGACAGTGTAACTGTTATCACCATCCTTACATTTAAAGTTCACATTTTATATGTCCTCCTGATTGTTTAAAATCATAAAAACTTGCCAGCGGAAGGACAGGACATGTTTCATCCTAGAGCTCTTACACCCGAGCGGATAGGTTTCACCTAGTTAACCTAGTTAACCCAGTGTAAGTATGTATCCAGTGATGTAAACTTTAAAGTACTTTTTGTAAGTCGTCTGCCAAATGCCTAAATGTAAATGCCTAAATGTAAATGAGACTGGTGAATTTCCCGTAGCGGGCCAGCTCACTCATTATCTGCTCATCCTCGATGAACGGGAGGATGTTGTAGATCACCACTTGGGTTGCTGGGTCAGACAGAGGGGTGACATGAACCATGACATCTATCACTTGTATGCCATTTCTTCTTAGCCTGCTTTTCTTGATGAGGAACACCAACACTGCCTTGTTCATATTCCCACACTTGACCTGCTCTCCCACCACTAGTAGCACCTGAACTCCATCTTTGGGAACACACCTGATGCCATTCCGGAGAGACAAAGTCTCCCCACGAGCCTCAGAGGCCATTGTGCCCCGCTCACTCTCTCTCACTCTAAACAGAAACAATCAGTTAAAAAAAAAAAAACATCACACACATGGATGTGTTGCTGCTATATTGAAAGTCTATTTCTTTTTTAATTCATTTTAAACATGCAACAAGCCACATGTGAGAAACTGACACACTGAGAATGCACTTTATCAGGAAGGTCATTGTACGGTCTCTACACAGCATTACACAGTCATGTGACTACCAGACTCACCCTGAGAAGTTTAATGAACATTTTATTTGTATATGGATGATGCTTTTAAAATTATTTCACTGATCTGCAGGAATTACTGAGTCCTGAAGTGAAGCAGCTCCATCACATTGTCTCTGTTAAACAGATGATGATGAACTAAAATAAATAACTGTAACAGTGTTAAATGATTGAACTTTTTAATTACACTGAATGGATTTGCTATATGTTTTGACACTTAATCACTTTCTATAACAGCAAGCAGTTCAAGCTGCAAATCATTTTCATGATGAGTGTGAATAATGAGTGTGAAAGCATCCGTGTGCAATGTGTCTGTTTATGTGCTTGTTGCTGTCAGCTATTTTTTCACATATTGCTGATCTTAGATCAGTGGAACTTGGGTCTAACTTAAAAGCATCAGGCAAACAGTTCTAACAGCTTTATGGAATGACATTATATGTCACAAAATATTATGCACTGGTGCAATGTATACTTTATTATACGCAATTATGATTTTATTTTGATATTTATACTGTAACTTTAACAAGCGCATCTGGCATATGAGTGAGTATTGCAGTTAAAATGTCTTCACACTTTGACCATAAGGAGTCACTGATGCTCCTCCTCCTCTGTCTCACTTCCTCTAACTTTATTTACTGACAGCAGCACATTTAGTTCCCTATACAGTGTTCAGAGACTCAGCATGTCAGTCACGTACGCACAGAGATGCAGTCACTTCATGTTTTATTGAAACTTTTATAGATTAAAGATGTTTGGTTTTCTTCTGAGCAGGATGAGATGGTAGTAGTTATACACAAGATTGCAGACAATGTTAAAATTCAACACAGGCTGTGATTTAGTTGTGATGTAAAATCTATGCAATGCACTATTCAGCGACTACATGTCATTTGAGATTCAATCAGCAAAAAAAATAGTCATACCAGGGGTCTCCTTTTTTCTCCTTCTATCAAAGTTAATGGGAAAAAAACAACAGTAAAATATTAAGTTACAAATTAAACATTAAATTAATGTCCTGCCCACTTTGGCAAAGCCATGCGTAACGTACTTTGTGTATGTGTGTCATGCTGTGACCTTTTTTTTTTTTTTTTTTTTTACATATTGATGGGTGAAAGAGAGCAGTGGCTGTCATGTTTTTGGTTTGAGGAAGTGGACGCAAACGCAGGTTATTTTATGAAGCACTCTTTCTCTCTTTTATTTTTGTCTTAATTGAAAGTCATTCAATAATAACAAAGAAAAATGGGAAACAAAACAAACACCGAACGCGGCCTCCTCAGGCTGGGTCTGCAGGTGGGCATGGAACAAATACAGAAGATTATTTGTAGAATACAACAGAAGTCATCAGAGTTTCACACACGAGTGGCTTGCGTCTCAGTATTGGCCTTGACATAAATCATCCTTCACTAACAGGCCTTACCCTGACCATGCAGACTCCGCTCAGTCCTGAGGAGGAAACAAGAAAACACAGTGTTTAACGTGGCACATGGACAAACGTGATGACAACAGTGAACGGACAAAATACTACTGGTTTGGCTGGCTTAAATAGTGACCCACAGGGGCGAGACACAGGTGATAACAATCTATGACTGGGAGACATACTGACGTAGACACACTAGGGTGAGACAAAGCAGCCGCTCAGTAATCCGGAGAACCAGATCTTTTTCCCCAGGACTGTGGTGGCACAGGTGTGACACCTGAGACACCTGAGGGGACCGGCCTGATGCGAGGACGCCCCCGTCGCCTTGCCGGAAGGAGTAGGGACCCACGGCCTGGATGGACTGGCCGATGAGTGGGGCGGCCCGGAGGTCGGGGAGCTGGGCGATCCGGCCGATCTCGGTGGAAAGCCGCAATGAGTTCGGGGCTCAAGATGTCTCTAGCGGCACCCAACTCCTTTCTTCCGGACCGTACCCCTCCCAATCCACGAGATATTGGAGGGACCCCCCTCTCCTCTGTGAATCTAATAATTTCATTACCTTGAACACCGGGCTGCCCCCTATCTCCACAGCCCCAGGGAGCAAGAGTTCTGTTGTGCCCTTGTCTAGTGGTCCCCGAATCACTGGCCTTAGAAGAGACACATGAAACACAGGATTAATACGCATATTGATAGGGAGTTTGAGCTTAAAGGAAACGGGGTTAACCTGAGAAATAATAAGGAACAGACCTATGTATTTTGGGGAGAGCTTACGACAAGGGAGCTGGCCATACCCAATTGCCTACCTGGAGCGGAGGACTTTCCTTCCTTCGTCTATCGGCAAATCTTTTGAAACGAGAAACTGCTCGGGAGATCTGCGTGTGCGCATCCTCCCATACTTTTTCCACTCTTTGAAACCACTGCTCCACCATGGATACCTCGGTGGGAGTAGCATCCCAAGGACAGAGCGGTGGCTGATAACGAATTTTGTGAGTATTCCGCCCAGATTAAACAGTCTGCCCATTCGAGTTGTCGGCTGCTACAGTATGCTCAAAGATATCTCCCAAGCTCTTGGACAGTCCGCTCTGCCTGCCCATTTGACTCGGGGTGATAGCCCGACGTTAGGCTAACAGTGGTCCCCAACTTCTGGAAGAACGCTTTCCAGACTTTGGCGATAAATTGAGGACCACGATCGGAAACACATATCTTTGGGGATGCCATAGCATCGAAACACTGATTGAAATAGGGCTTCTGCCACCTGGAGGGCTGACGGGAGAGAGCCAAACGGGATGAAACGAAATCCCTTTGAAAACCGATCTACCACGACCAGAATTGTAGTGTACCATTTCGACACCGGCAGGTCCGTGACGAAATCCACAGCGATGTGTGACCACGGCCGATTTGATGTTGGTAGGGGCATTAATTTACCAACGGGTAAGCTATGAGAACTTTTGGTGGTGACACAAATTGTACAAGATAAAACAACTGTCTTTACGGTTTCCCTCATCCTAGGCCACCAATATTTTAAAGGTGCGTGTCACGCCGGGGTGTCCGGAGGACAGGTTTGTGTGAGCCTCTATCGTCACGCGGTTACGAAGCGCCTCAGGAAGGTAGGTTCGACCCTGAGGTCACCCGCCGGGCACGGGCTTACGCTGTGCCCACCGAGCGATCTCCGCATCAATGTCCCACATCACCGGGGCGACTACGAGCAGTGCGGGCAGAATGGGCTCGGGATTTACTGATGGAATTGGTACTAGATAATAACGTGACAGAGCATCTGCCTTTCTATTTTTTGAACCTGGTCGATAGGTGATGTGAAAAAGGAAACGCGTAAAGAACAGCGCCCACCGGGCTTGACAAGTGTTCAATCTTTTTGACTGTTGGATGTACTCTAAATTTCTGTGATCAGTGAGAACCACGAATGGATGTTTGGCTCCCTCTAGCCAATGCTGCCTTAACTGCAAGCAGTTCCCTGTTACCGTTGTCATAATTTTGCTCGGCAGGTGTTAGTTTATGAGAAAAAAATGCGCAAGGATGGAGTATCTCGCGTTGGCCGTGGCGTTGTGAAAGCACCGCTCCTATCCCTACCTCAGAAGCATCGACTTCCACTATAAACAGCTTCTCGGGGTCGGGGAGCCGTAAAACTGGTGCCGACTTGAGTCTTTGAAAGGCGGTCTTCGCCTCGGCAGAGAACGCGTTCAGTCTTTTCGGCTTACCTTTTAATAATGAGGTGAGGGGTGCTGCCACTGAACTAATGGTTCCGGCCATTGTGTTGCCGACTCTACCTTGGTTCTTTCCATCTCCACCCCCAGTGGTCCTATGCGATAGCCGACGAATGTGATCTCCTGCTTGTGGAACTCACATTTCTCCACCTTCGCATAGAGCCTGTGTGCATGCAGACGACGTAGGACGGCAGTTACATGATTGACATGCTCGGAATATGACCTTGAGTATATCAGAATATCGTCTAAATATACTATGACACAACGGTTAACACTAGAAGTGCCGAGCAGCGGTCATTTGACCGCAAAGGGGAAAAAAAAACTTCACACTCGATCAAAATCCAGGACCCTCCTTTCATGACTTTTCCTAGATCTGTGAGCTTAATCACCCTGCAGGCTTAAATTTTCAAAATCGAACCAGTAAAAGCCAGTATAAAGCTATTTTGCTCTTATTTACGTGAAATTGCTGACAGCTGCGCGGCGGTGTGACGTTTCCTGCCTTTTACAACCTGCGATTCTCATTTCTCTCAGCAGATGGCACAAGGGATCGCGCATACTATCTATGCATCATTCAGTGTGTACAGTATATGTAACTATCTCAGGTTTCATTCCATATATGCAGTATATTATATGTATACAGTGGCGGTTCTACACTGAATTGCTCCCTGGGCGAGACTCCCCAGACTCCACAGCTCCTCCTCTGATGTGTAAGTTCCTTTACTGACAGCAGTACAGTTAATTTAGTGTGCAGTATGAAAGACGTGCAGCAGTTCACTTATTCTCACACACAGTAATTTAGTGTTTTAGTAAGTCTTCTAGAGATTAAAGATGTTTTAGCATTCTTCTGAGCGAATGGAAATGGTGGTGGATATCTATGAGAGTGCAGATGCTGTTAGAGGTCACGACCCTGACCCTGAAGGCAGTGACAAAAAGAGAGACCCAGACACAGGTACTAAGTGCTTAGGTTTGCAAAGCAAATGTGTTTCTACAGTACATGCAGTAATTCAGGCAAGTGAGTAGAGATTCTGTCAAAGGAGGAATGTCAGCAGTTCCCTCAACAAAATTCCAGAATTTGGAACGTCCTGTGAGGTCATCAATGCAGACATCACGTCCCCCTACTGAAATTAAATATTAACTATTTACAGATACAAGATCTAATACATTACAAAACATACACTATTGTAATGTTTATGACTCGTAGATAAATTATTTGATTAATTTTACAAGATGTACAGAGAATTTATTATTGTGCGGTTTATTACAGATTGATAAGGACTTACTGATTAAACTAATTTTTAAGGCAGGATTTTAAACAATCTCCTCTTCACTTACACTTTTCCCTACATAGTTTATGATTTAGTTGATTTAAAGTTTCTATGCAGAAAGTAAATGTCACTATTCAGCCAGTAAATGTCATTTGAGATTCAACCAGAGAAAATATGGGTTTTAATTTAAACTGTTTCTCCATCAGCAGGTTCTCTTTTTTTAATTTATCTTTTTTTCAAAAGGTTTACAGGGAAAAAAAGCAACATAATAATGATGAACTTAGATTAAGTAAATGTCCTGACCCCTTTTGCATACCCCTGTGTGAGACTGTATCCCCCTGTGTGATGTACATCCTGTGTGTGTGTTCTATGTCGCTGTTGTGAGCTATTTTTACACATACAGATGTGTGAAAGAGGGCAGAAATTAATGCTTATTATAGACCTCACTGCCTCCTACTGAAAATAAATAATAACTTTACAAAAACTGACACTTTTCAAAATGTATACTATTGTAATGTGTACTGTATAACTCATAAATAAATTATTTGATTAATTTAACAAGATGTACAGAGAATTTATTATTGAGCAGTTTATGACAGGTTACTAGTTTATATAATGATAAGGAGTTACTGATTAAACTTTAAGGCAGGCAATTTTTAAGGCAGGATTAAACAACTTCTTGTTCACTAACACTTCTCTTTAAATACAGTAGTTTATGGTTTAGTCAAGGTGAAGACACTATGTAGTTCACTATTCGACCTCTAGATGTCATTTAATTTTCAACCAGAAAAAAATGGAGTAGTTACACCAGGATAGATATCCAAAACTGCTATTACTTGTACAGTATATGTATTAATATACAAAATATATAATTAAATATAAGACCAAAACAACATGCATGTCTTAATTATATTACACATACACTTCCCCAAACGTACAGTATATGCACGCCTGACCTTGCTTAATGTTCTTGTGATTGAATAAACACAATTCCCCACAGACACACTCTAAAGTCTAGTGTAAAACCCTGAGGAAAAATGGAGCTTATTATAACAGCATAAAGAGACTGCTTCTGGAGTTGGATGTACCAACACATGCTATGAGTGTGATTTTCACAATTTTCTTAAACCTTTATTTATGTTTAAATTTAAACTGTTACTCAATCAGCAGCTGCTCTTTTTTTCTCTTACTTTCAAAAGGTTTATAGGAAAAAAAAAAAACTACATAACTTTTGTAACTTATGGTTACAAAGTAAATATTAAATAATTGTCCTGCCCCCTTTTGCATGACCATGTGTGAGACTGTATCCCCCTGTGTGATGTACATCCTGTGTGTGTTCTATGTCGCTGATCTGAGCTATTTTTGCACATACTGATGTGTGAAAAAGGGCGGTGGTTAATGCTTATTATAGACCAGTGGCACTTCTATCTTTCCATAAAAGCCTCTGAATAAAGTAAATCTACAAATAATTCCAGATTTAATGCAGGAACACCTTGAGTATTTCATATTCAAAAGTGCTGTAAATAAATTCATCTTAAAAGTCAAGACAAAATCAGTCTAATGTATTTTAGTATGTATATAACTGTAACTGCAAGACTGTTAGGGCAGTGGTGGCTCAGAGGGCTAAGGGACTGAGTTACTGATTGTAAGATCAGCGGTTCGATCTCCAGCTCCACCAGGTTGCCACTGTTGGGCCCTTGAGTGAGGCCCTTAACCCTGTCTGCTCCAGGGGTGCTGTATCATGGCTGATCCTGCACTCTCACCCCAGTTATGCTGGGATATGCGAAGAAGGAATTTCACTGTGCTGTAATGTATATGTGACAAATAAAGGCTTAACTTAACTTAGACGTTATCAAGAAAAGGTCCCGTTTGAGTGAGAAGTGAAGCTCAAGTGTCTTTACACTTTGACAACAAGAAGCCGGTTATATCACTTTTCTGACGTGTAACTTCCTTTACTAAAAGCAGAACATTTAAATTAGTGTACAATAAGATGGAAGTTCAGCAGTTCACTTGTGCTCAGAGACACAGTACTTTAGTGTTTTAGTTTTAGTCTTTTATAGATTAAAAATGTTTCAGCATTATTCTGAGCGTAGGAAAATGGTGGTGGATATCTATGAGAGTGCAGATGCTTTTAGAGGTCACGACCCCAACTCTAAAAACAGTGACACAAAGAAAGACCCAGACAAGTGTTTCCACATGCCGAGACCTCATTTTCAGGTCACGTTCACAACATGTGCTTTTCTTGTTAAGGCTTGAAAAAGCCTATTTTGATGTATTTATGTATTTAAATTGCATATGCAGCGTGAGAGACACAAAAACTATGCTAAAGCTAGTCTATTTTCTATTGCTGAATGTTGCTCACCGGTTTTCACAGATAGGCCTACAGTACATTGACTTCTGCCAATTCCCTTAAAGAACATTAACAGCCATCAGCAGCAACACCTGCAATATCTGATTTCTGTTCTAGCTGTGGTTTGATGCCATCACTAAGAGCAGAGGCCATTCAGGATTTAAGAATGGTGACAAACTATCTCTCATACAGCCCAACATGAACCAAATATGGATTTAAAGCAACATTCCCAAATTTGGAGTTCCTGCAGACATTTCTTCGCAGAAGAGATGGTAAGATTATTATTAGAAAAGCTTTGCTGCTTCTCAGTAACATGACAAGCTGCAAATGTTTTGTTTTCAAGAGAGATTCCAAGATTCCTAGTGTTTGCTGATTACCTCCAATTTTTCTATTATTTGTCTCTGTTCTGTATTATTAAGAAATCTACCTCTCTGCTGTCTCATGACCACCAAATACTTCTTAATATGAAAATGTAGTAAAACACAACCAATCAATTCTTTTCTACATTACTATCAGGAATACTTGCTCATCCCAGGCACATTCTGCTTGAGGAACACTCGCAAACCAGTTTACTTGCAATCCGAGGTTCTACTGTATTTACTTCAGCATTTGTGATGCTTCATCCTAGACAGTGGAACCACGGATTGCGAGTAAACCGGTTTGTGAGTTTTCTGCAAGACGAGCAAAATTTTTGCCTTTTTAAATGAGTGAGTCTTGATTTACGAGTACCAATTAATATTAAGTACACACATACACAAACGCATTAATGGAAACACTTATCTGTCAGGATTTATTTTTATTTTTTTCAAAGGTAATGTGCAGGTTAATTTGTTTTATTTTTATTTCGTATTTTGTATTAATTATTTTTGGATTTTTATATCAACCGGCTGATATCTGTTGTGGGCCTGGAGGAGGACACTAGGTCAATAGTGCATAAGAATTTCTTCTTGAATAATTTCTTTACTTTGCAGGAATTGGACTTTTTATGTATAATTGAGACTTGGTTAGTTGTTGGTAAGTCTAATTTGTTTATTGAAGTTTTACTGTAGGATTGCACACATTTTAATTCTCCAACAATTTCTGGACATTTCTGGAGGAGCAGTGACTGTTCTTAAAACATATAAGCAGCTGGTTTTTACTTTGGTTTTGAACTAAATATGAGTTGAATTATTCATATTCAGTATTATGTGCTGTGACACTGTATAAAGACCACCTAAATACACTGCCCAGGCATCATAATAATAATAATAATAATAATAATAATGATGTCACACATTCCAATATTTCAATGGACCGCCTTTTGCTTTTATTATAGCCGTGGCATCATTTTGATTATCCTATATAATGTCACAACATTTTTTCTCCATCCAGAGTCATAATAATTTCTCTCTAAGATCTTGTATTGATGATGGGAGAGTCAGACCAGTGTGTGAAGCACATCCCAAAGATTGTCAATGGGGTTAAGGTCTGGACTCTGTGGTGACCAATCTAAGTGTAAAAATAATGTCTCATGCTCCCTGAACCGCTCTTTCAAATTTTGAGCCGGATGAATTCTGGCATTGTTATGCTTGAAGGCCTTTTCCATTAGAAAGAAATGGAAAAAACATCCCAATTTTAGCTGCATTCATTCTTTTCAATTCTTCAAAATACTCAAGCTCTATTTTCAGGTTTTCTATTGACCTTCTTCTTGCAGCACTTTCCAATTGCTGTTTCTTTAAGAGAGCAGCTTCTTGTTTCTCTCTTTCTAACATGCATTCTGTCTCTTCCTTTTCTTCTTGACGATGACGAGCTGTTGCAGCTGCTACTTGGTCTGTGATTATGAGCTTGTCCTCAGCCTCAAGTCTTTGCAATGTCTCTTGTGTAGCTGCATATTCAGCAGCAGCTTCTTGTCCTTTTACTGATATGTTGGAATGAATGGAATGAGCTTTAAAATGTTCAGAGGTAGTAGACAAAACACTGGAGGCTGAAGATGCAAATGGAGCTATGATCAGGCCAAATCGACAGCTCTGTTGTGCTTTGCATTTGTGACTGAGCATTCTGCACAACTATCTGAGTAATTCATATGTTACTGTATCTGGACGGTCAATTGTTCGATATTCATTATAAGCATTGTTCAGATCAGATACTTATCTTTGAATACTGCTGATGTGTTCCTGTAGGATGTCACTAGGATCCTGTTTCAATGCTGATTTTTTGGCAACTTTAATTAGAGCTTTAGAGCTCATATACTGTATACTGTCAAGCATAGCAATAGCCCTTTCATCCTTTCTTTCTGAAACTCTTTTCCTTTTTCTGTTTACATGCGGGCACTGTCACTTCTACGGGGTTCTCCAGATTGTGTTCCTGGTTGCTGAGTAATATTGAGCTCATCTAGCTGTTCTGTCTCTGCTTCTTGCTCTACTGGTAGCTACTACACCCTGATATTTTTTACTAGTTTGTGACATGTTAGTTATATAAAATTTAACTGTATTTAACTTATATACATATAATGGTCACCAGTGAGTATGCTGACGTAAATGAGGTTACTGCCCTTTGTCAAACATCAAACTTGCATGAAATATTGAATATTATATAGAAACCTTGAAATTCAAACTTAAAATATATGAACTTATATTTACAAGGAAATTCTCGTCTTACACAAGAAACCAATAACCTTACTTTAAATATTACATAAATGCAATCTTCACATTTAAAGATTTTGTAAACTTTGTAAACAGATAACAAAATAACTAGTAGCTCAGTACTTGCTTTACATTCAGAAATTAATTATGAACTTGCATGCAACGTTCATGTCATGTTTCACGCCCTGTCTGCCGTTTTTTTCCCACGCTGTCACTTCCCCATGTGCTCATGTTTTTGTTTTCCTCCAGCCGTCACGCCCCCGCCCCGTCTG
>JAQQZS010000013.1:3545138-3565846 GCA_030068045.1 Platyallabes tihoni | reverse complement strand
ACTAAGAGCTTTTCTATATTTCTGGATGCTCTCCTTCCATGCTATTTGAAATACTATCAATTTAGTTTGACGCCATTCATGTGGGCACTTAAAGCCGGTGTCTATGTTAATCAGATCATATGTTAATCAGCATACAGCGGAACCTCAGCATAAGAATTTTATTCGCTTTGGAGGTGAGTTCTTAAGGAGAAAAGTAATTTTACCATCACAATTCAAGAATTTTATTAAAGGAAATTATGTAAATGCATCTGTTCCAGCCACTCAAAAAATATTACCAATTTTTAAGACTATAATGATATTTTTGCATATAAAAACATTTAGAAAAGACATGTAAATGAAGTAAAATATGAAATAAATAGACATTAAACCTCCTCTTGGCACCGTCTGCATTAAAAACCAAACTGAAAGCGGCTCCCTTTTCTTTTTGCTACTGTCCTTGCTAACATTCTGGTGCTATGTCTTCACTAAATCTTGCACAAAACGCAAAAACAAAAAAAAAACCCTCAATAAAAAATATGTAGAATTGCCTCGCTTGGCTTTCTACTGGCACAAACCACGGATTGAACAGCTCTCGGACGTTATGTCAAAAATACTTTGTAGGCCAAAGTCAAAAATCCAATGATTACAATGGTTTTCTACACAGGTTTTATTCCATTTTTCTGGCCCACAAATTAGCCCCACTGCTTACTCAGCTCTTTCCTTTAAAAGAAAAATCAGTAGGCGTACAGTATACTGTCTTTTTTTTCCCCATTTCTGGTCTACAAAAATGCTGTCGAGGGCTCACCTTTCTGATTAAAGTGTTAGCTATGGAGCATAAGAGCAGTAGACTTTCTTCTAACTGCTTCCTTAAATGTTTATGCATGATGAGTTGGACTAAGAATAAATTATCATTTGTGAAAGTAAAAAATAAGTTTTTTTTTGTGTGTTTTACTCTGTTGCCCTTATGTTAAGTTTGTTCAAACATTAATTAAGCGTTGAAGAACAATAAGAGCACTTCACTCCAAAGCTAATTGCTTTATTGATTAGCTGCTTAGCTCTGGTTCTCTCTGTAGACAGCTGACATCAAGTCTTTAAGGATTCCTAGGACTCAAAAGGAGACAAGGAGTTTATCCCAAGTTCTAGTAGAGGAATTTCAGAGAAGTACAGAGAAATGTTGAAAAGAGCTGCTACAAATATGAATGTCATAAGTTTATTTTCATAAGAAAATTTAGCAGCATACGATACAATTATAAGATATGTTTGCTGCATTCGGTTGAGTCAGTCATTCACTCGGTTTATGGGAGGATTTCACATGAATTGTCCAAACGTATAGTGATTCCACAGGTGAAAGTCCAATCGTGCATAACAAGTTCTGGCACAATGTTGAAATACTGTATGTAGCGGGAGAATTAATTTAAGTTTGATTTGTAGTGTTACTCAAGTATGGTATTTTGTGTTACAGTATCTTGTCAATATTCCTTCTTTGTTGTTTTGTGATGTTTTTTGCTATTACATTGTCAATGCTTGTTACATTGTCTGTATAAAAAACTTCATAGCCTTTATGCTACGTATGTGAATCGAAAGCCTCAGCGCTAAGATCAGTAGCTAGCTTAGAACCTTATTAGTGATTAGCATGTAAGATGATAAGTATAAACAAAAAATCTTTCTTTATTATCTATCAGAATGGTGCAAGCATAGTAGAAAATAGGTTTATGATACTGTAGTTAAAAATACACATTAATTTTAATGTCACATAAATAGAAAATAGCTAATGAAGTCTGAAGAATTATTCATGCTACGTTTCTTAAAATGGCCCTGGGACTAAAAAAAAAAAACCTCAGTTTAAACATTTAAGTATTTAAGGACAAGATTAATGCAATTTATGCAATGTTTGCTGTGTTGTTTTACCTCACATATGCTTTATGAATTAAATACAGGTTCCCCCCCCCTCCCCCCCATCATGCTAGACAGCTAATAATGCTAGCTATCTAGTTCAGGTGTTAGCAAGGTAACTAGCATGAATGTTGGGTGTGTTCATGTTATTCATCTGGGGGAAATTAAATTACAACTTTCAGTGTGTTAGCTAGTTAGAGTTAACTGACAAGTTGACGAAATGTTCTTCTCTCAAATATAGTCAAGTTAGCTTCATTTATTCTGCATAAGGTACTAGGCTAATGCCACTAAGCAAGTGCTTGGACAAGCTAAATGTAAGTCATATTCAAACTACAGTGGTACGAATCATACGAATTTAATCCATATCTGAACCATGGTCTTATTGCGATACGCATTTTCCCATAGAAAATATATAGATAGTAAATCTATTCCAGACACAAAAAATATTACCAATATTACCAATTTCCAAGACTATAATCATATTTTTGCATATAAAAACAATCAAAACATTTAGAAAAGACATGTAAATGAAGTAAAATATGACCTAAATAGACATTAAACCTCACTTAACCTTAATTTATGATTCCTCTTGTCACCGTCTGCATTAAAAACCAAACTGATAGTAGATCCCTTTACTTCTTGCTACCATCCTTGCTACCATTCTTGGGACCCATGGTGCTGCGTCTTCACTAAATCTTGCACAGCATGCGAAAGACCCACAAACAATACGTAAACTCGCTTCACTTGGCTTTCCACTGATGAAAAACAAGTTTTAAACGGCTCCCGGACGTATGTGCGACTTAGCCAGTACTGAAGGCAAACTTCTCACAAAATTTCAGTTCTTAAGGAGAGACGGGTGTTTGTATGCTGATGTACCACTGTATATTACATGAAGTTTATCCAAAAATACCCTTTATACAATTAGAATAAAGCTGGAATATTAATAACAATACTGTACGTGTTCACTTCAAAATGGCTGCCGCTACCTTTTCCTATCTCTGGGCTGTCCTTGAAACACCTGAAACAAGTTTGTTTGAAAACTTTAATTTCCTTCAAACATTTGCAGTGAGTGACACTTGGTTTGACTTGTGAGGTACGGCGATACCAATGTTTTAGCTAGTTATGCTAATGAGGAAGTGAGCACAGCATGAGGAAACTGGTCTGCTGAGCTGCAGCTGTCATGCCAGTCGGTTAGCCCAGTACCTTCACTGGTGGAAGATGAAAAATCACCTGAACAAGACATCACAGGAATTCTGGACTTCATTTTACCTAAACGCACAAAAGCTGGCCATATATCAGATGTGTGTGTGTGTGTGCATTGAGGAGAGTCCTGTGTCTTTATTAGGCACCCTACCGAGCCACATCTGCTGTTCTACCATAAAAATGTCTGCAATTCACTCTAAGTGCTTCAAGTTAAAAAGACTAATCTGGTTCTGTAAGGATAACACAGATGTAACGAGTGAAAAAGAGCAATCGTTTGTTTTATGAAATGTGTGTGGCACTGATTTAGCTGTTTGTATCTCAGCTACTGCTCTGTGACAGTGATTCCTGGGAGACGAGCCAATATGCAAATACAGAAGCTCATGTAAAACCTGCTATATTAGGAGTCAGGGATAACGTGTGTACCTGTGACGTTTGTATCACTGTTCCCATGAATGAAAGAACATACAGTAAATAAGTCCTAAAGTCTTCATAGGAAAAGGTCACTCCTAGTGAAAGAATGAAGGTGTTACAATTTAGTTTTAGTAAAAAAATTAAAGCGTAGCCTGTTCCTTTGTGTTCCAGTTAAAGATGGAGACATGGCCTACATTATGTGTCTCTCAGTCGCAGTGATGAAGGTGTAGTGATATCCACTGTAACTGTTGCTCCCTTTAAAAATTAAGTTCAGCCACAGCAAATTCATCCCACATACATTACTACACTGTGATTTAAAAAAAAAAAAAAAATGCTTTGGTAGCTTTGGTAGTAGGCTGGGGTCAGTGAGCAGGGTCAGCAATTATTATGGCAACCCAGGAGCAGACAAGGTTAAGGGCCTTCCTCAAGGACCCAACAGTGGCAACCTAGCAGAGCTGGTGCTCAAACCACTACCAACCTTTAAAGCAGTAACTCAGAGGCTTAATACACCTGTAATTGGTCTTAATGAAGGAGGTGTGGCCTTTGTGCCTGTCATACCCAGTGAAGGTGCATTATCTGTTCCTGATATGCTTTTTGTCACAATTAAAGGTAATCTATGATTACCTAAAATTCAATCTAAAATTCACCTTCTAGTAATTTTCAGAGAAAGAGATGGGTCTTCAGTGTGTGTGTGTGGGTGTGTGTGAAAAAAACATGCCATAAAAATACATGGGACAGGGCTTAATCATGCCAATTTTATTTTCCTTCTAATGTGACCTCATATAAGAAGATTCTCTCCCAGGCTTGTTGTTCAAGAGTAACTTTTCTGGAGTATCATTCCCAGTGAAGGAGGTGTGGCCTGTGTGTGTCTGTCCCTGTATAGGAGGTGTGGCCTAGGCAATTGTCAGTAGAAAAGTGAAGGCGGTGTGGCCTATGCGTTTGTCTGTCCCAGTGAAGAAGGTGTGGCCTATGCGTTTGTCAGTCTCATTAATTGTGGCGTTTCTATCGTCTTGTTCATTCCTGTGAAGGAAGCGTGGCCACAGTCAATATTAGTGTAAGAGGTGTGTCACTGCATGTCCATAACAATAAATAAAAGATGTCATTTGTCTTGTTCAGTTTCAGTGAAGGATGTGTGGTCTCTGTATTGAAGATGATAAGTGTTTAAAGGCCTCAGCTGGCAGACTCTCTCTCTCTCTCTCTCTCTCTCTCTGGCCACCCCCCCCAACACACCCCATCATTATTTCTGTGGAGAAAAAAAAGACAACAACGACCAGCAGTTTCTTAGCCTCTGTTTATTCCAAAAGTCCAAAAAATAAAGCAGTCGGTTCACATTCCATTTAGAAAAATCTACTCCGCTTTTCTCCTCACTGAGACCCTTCGAATTAAAATCTACTGATGCTCCAAGTCCGTGTGGGTGTGTGTGTGTGTGTGTGTGTGTGTGTGTAGACATTTGTGGATTGCCATCTAGGAAGTTCTTTTCCAATCACCATTTCTCCAACTCAACTTGAACCTCTGCTCATATTGTGTGTGTGTGTGTGTGTGTGTTCATACAATTAGAGATCAGAGTTATACACATGGTTGGTCTCTGCTTTTATATACAATACAATATACATAGAAAACTAATGGATTGCAGTTACACAGCATGGCATAGAAAAAGGGTGCTCAAGTTTGATATCAATATTCATATATTTTTTCCATGGGGATATTCTCTGTCTCGTATTTATCAGGTTTCTCATTTCTCTACAGAAGTTCTACTTGTCTAAATTCATTTTGCATTATCACCATCATCAGCGTCATCATTGCTTTAAAAAAAAGAAAGAAAGAAAAAGAAAGAGATTAAACTAATGGTTCTCATGCGTTTCACAGTTAGGACTGCATATAGTAGTGCACATAATCGAATGTACAATAGGTTTTTAAAAAAGGAAATTAAATGAGAGTTATAAAAGAGAAATATCATGTTTTATTTAAGTCATTCCACTTTACCACGCAAACACTGTATAAACCTGCCAGGAGTAATTTGGCACAAAACACTATTTGGCATTTAGAAATGGCTCATGGGAGTTTTACTTAGTCAAACTTCCTCCGAAGGCAGAAAGGGACTGTGAATAGTTACATAAGGGGTGAACGGAAATGAAAAAGAGGCAGGGTTTATTGCTCCATGAGTTGAAAAAAAATGGCCGGAGTCAGTTCTTGATGCACTTTTAATATCAGTTATACTTGCAAAACATCAACATTTAACTCAGATATTTTATTAAATGACAAGGAAAATACTCTGCACAACTAATCTTATATTGTAATTAAAATGAACGCAGAGACGTAAAACTAAGTTTTAAGAAATACTTGAAAAAATAATACTTCATTTTTAACAACTTAATAAGTAAATAGTTTAAATTCTTTAATTAGTTACCTCTGATTTTAGTAAGTTTTTTTTCTTCATTCCAATTTATTTCTGATAAAGAAAAAGCTAAATAGATTCCAAGTTTACCAGTAAAGCACAAATGTAAAGATCAAGCCTGTCTACTAACTCATCAACAATTTGGTGCGGTTACCGAGACAGCACATGACTTATTTATGAACTGGGGAAAATGTTGGCTAGGAACCCAGCTAACAATTTACAAAGTTATTGTTTTTGTTTGTTAAACTGTCTAGTTTTCTGGGTGTTCCTGAACTGTTTTAGATAATAGTTAGGTAATGATTTGTTGTGGTTGATATTTTTGGTATGTGTGGGTAATGTTCTGGAAACATTTTTAAAAATGTTCAGGAAACGTTTTCTAGCTAGGCTTTAACAAGGTTTGTATAATGTTTTAAAAATTATTTGTTGGTTGTGTGAACATTGTTAAGTACAGTAAAACTGGGAACATTTTGTACATAATCGTTATTAAGGGCTGGTACATAAGGGCTGGTAAGACAGGAGAAACGAAACCAATATCCTGCTTTTAGCGCCTACTACTGATATGTCCATCATAAATGTTTCCTATAAGCTAGCAAGTTATTATTGCTAACATTTATTTGGGTAATTAACATCCTATTAAAGTAAGAGGAATTTGTCTGAGAGAATTCCTACCTAGACAGCCGGCTATCTCCAACTTTCCAGAACGTAAGTTCCCAGAGTTCCTACACATATAGTTTTTAAAAAATTATACAAACTCTGTTGAAGCCTAGCTAGGAAGTTATCCAAAAAGTTATTCAAAACATGTCATTCACTGGCTGATATTTAATTCCAAGTACACATATTGTTAAATTAGATGAATAGTAATGGGATGTTGACCTGTGCCATTCCCCCGCACATTTTAATTTTGTAAAGAAACATCAAGGTGGGGTAATGTTAAAAATATTTTTAATATTATTAAAATTGTACAGAATTCTGACTCCTCCATATTAAAAATAGTCGAGGTGCAATAAATCCTTCCTGCTTGAAATTCACTTTGGTTATCCCACATAACCAGTCATAATCCCTAAGAAGGTGTTTGGGAATGTAAAGCTCCTACCAGCTTAAAAATTCTACCAGAGTATTATAATTAGGCTTACAATATTAGTACGGTGATACACAATTTCAATTCATGTTATCATTAACCCTGCCTGTTTTGTTTTGTTTTAATAACGTTAATGACAGAACTATAAAACTACACTTGCCTTGGCCAACAGAATAATCTAAAAAAAAAAAAAAACATATTAAAAAGACAAATTAACATCACAGTTCAACAACTCATTTTTTTTTTCAAAGAAAATGCAACAGAATTTTTTTTCCCAATCAGCCATTGTTACATCAAAAAGACAAAAGTATAGATATTTACATAGTCAATATATGTTTTTCAATATATAATTCATATGACAAACGATTCTGCTCAAACACTGCACCTACATTTAAATGAATTTGTTTGGCTTTGAAACATTTGAAATAGTTTTATAACATTATTTTTACAATATGGATGCAGGCTCTTTGCCATTATTAATTTTTTTCCATTGAAAAATATAAAAAGACTTTTTTTTCCTTTTTTTTTTTTTTTTTCATATTTCGTGTTACAACAGAAAGTCACATTGGATGCAGATAATTCAAGTGTGCTTGTGTTTCTCGGAATCCGAAAAGCGAAAAGAAATTGAGTTTGTTGTGAAAAATGTCAATAGAAATTTGAGTAAGAGAGAACGTGAGCACAAACAAACGTGTCCTCTTCATGTGTATAGGACATCGTGCATGTGTAAACCAAACTTCTTGTTTTGCATCTGTACATTTTTATGCGTTGATGTGTATGTACAAGTGTTATACGTGTGTGTGTGTGTTTGTGTGTGTATGTGTGTGTGTATGTGTGTGTGTGTGTTTCTCTGTTTGTAAGTGCTTGTAATATAAATGTATAAATGTATCACTAAGATGTGTATACATGTAAGTTAAAATATGTATATACCATATTTTCCAGACAGAAAAATCAATATATACACTGCTTCATTGTCTTATTAATTTATAAGCCACTATAATTCTACATAATGTTTGTACTGACTCCTCCTGGTATATTGTAGTTTAGTTTTAGTCTCGTTAGTGTTGCTGTAGATCTTTTTCCTAATCTTAATCACTCTGTCAGCTTGGAAATATATCAAAACAGCCATGATTAACACTGTAGTATCCTGTAAATCTTAATTTCTAATTAATTTCTAATAAGTTTAAATGGCATTTGGTAATTTAACAAATGAAGAAGCACCAAATTACACTTACTGCTAAATTAGCATAGCTACTGTAAACATTCCCACAAATAAACAATTTTTGATATATGCTTTATATGTAACACTTTTAACGCAAACTAGTTTACAGATTTCAAGAAATAAACTACTTCAGCTGCTTAATTTAGACAAATATCGAAGTATCTTTTGGCCAAGCATCAAGACATACAGATCTATAAAGGTTATCCCATTGGCCAGGGTTAATTTTGCAGAAAAGCATTTCATACCAGTTAAAATAACTGCTGTAAAGTAATAGGAAAAGAACTTGAATAAAAAGAAATTCAAAACTTTCAGATTTTTCCCTAGTTGGTGCTGGTCAGTTTACATATTTCCTCATTGGAAAGTTTTTTTTTGTTGGAAGTTGGTTTAAAATTGGTAGGCATTTCTTTGTTAGAAATATATAAAAAATCAGTTATTAGTTAAAATAGTTTAACTGGGAGTTTATTTTAAATTGGTGGGAACTTCTTTGGAGGAAATTGGGTAAAATTGGTTAAAAAATTATTTGTTGGAAAGTGGTTGAAAATTGGCTGAAGTTTCTTTGTGGAAAAATTAGTTAAATTTTTTACTAATAGATTTTTGGTTAGAGTTAGGGTTAGGAAATGGAATTGAAACAATACTAATATTCCAGATAATGACCTATTATCTTGGATTCATTTGAAAAATTATTACAAATATCTAATGGTTTAGTTAGAACAGATTTTTGGAGAGAGCTATACCTGGAGTATGTTCAAAGTTATATTTTGTCAATATTAATCTTGAATTAGTTGTTACATTGGCTGATACAATTTTAATAACTGAACGCATTGCTCAGAGTGGAATCAAATTGCACTGAATCAGAGAATCAACTCTATTTGAAACTGATTCCCTGCCTGAGTTTTAGTCTAAGTTTTATATCAGTTGTTTATAATCACAATTAAATTACACTAGCATAAAACAGAAGGCAAAATGATATCTTACAATCCAGAAAATATGGTCTTTATAAATAAGTAGCATATAATTAGTTGCAAGTCAAGTTAATGTTAATGTATGAATTGTGGACATGAGTAAAAGTATGTCTGAACGTGTGTGTGTGTGTTGGTGTGTAAGGCACTCAGGACAGCTCGCTCACGTTAAGAGGCATTGCCATGCCTGGTCTCATGTAGGGCACAGCGTGCACGGCTTTAGAGAAATCTGGAGTCAGCACTCTCCCGTTCTCCCCAATACTGCCAGTTATAGACAGCCTTGCCTTAGTGCGCATGGCCTCGGTGAACGTCATCTAAATGCGCACACACACATACACACATACGTGCATACAGTGTTATGCATGTGCAAAAAGAATATGTATGCTCAGAAATAATAAATGAATAAATTAATAAATAAATAATGTGCATTCATGACCGAACACAAAAAAGGGCCAGGTGAATTTAATAGATTAAAAAAAAGGAAAAAACAAATTAGACCATTAAAGGGACAAGGCGGCACACAAAGATGCATGGCACATAGGAAACACACACACAATGAAAGAGAGAGAAAAAGAGAAACACAACAGCAGCCATCAGTTTCATATCATTTATCCAGTATGAGATATTGCAGTATAAAGATGTGTGTGTACCAGATGGGGTGGAGAATGATTGACAGCTAATGGGTTTGTCTCGAGGCACGATGGCACATCTAGATATTTATATCTCTACGGCAAGCCGAGATGGCAGTCTATAACAAAAAAAACCAAGGACTGATACACTATACACTACACACTATCGAGTTCACCTTTCATCTAATCATCTTCTCATTCATTCATTCACTCAAATATAGTCTTATTCACTTACTATGATTCTGTTCCCTATCACCAATTATCCATCCATCCATTCATTCACTTGTAATCATTCATCAATCATTTACCATCCAGTCTTAAATCCATCCATCCATCCATCCTTTTATCCAATCATTCATTTACTTTAATATTCATCCAGACATCTACACATATAATCATATCTACCCACTTCTCCATTTACTTTTAAATCCACAATCATATCTGTTCATATGTCCCGTCATAGCATATATATTCATACTGTAGCATACCATATATCACCATTTTCTCATATTTAAAACTATCCATCCATTCATACCTCCTTATGAATTCATATTCATACTTTTGAATCCATCCTTTTGAATCTATATATGCTATTTATTTATATAAACAACCATACTATGTACAAATATGCATCACCCTGCCATTCTGAAATCATTCCCACCCATTTGCCATCCATCTTCTCCTTCTCTTCAACCATCTATATTGCATCTTTACATCCAAACTTTACAATTATGTAAACAATTATGCAATTCAGATATTCTTGCATCTATGCCTGTCCATTAGGTCATTCAACCATATCCATGTACACTTTTCTATCCATTTACTTTTAAATCTACCCATCCATCCATCCATCCATCCATCCCAAAGGTATGTTTACACTCCATCTAATTATTGAATTCTTTCAGTCTTTCAATGACACCCATTGCTAAAACATGTATAAAATCAAGCACAGAGTAATGCAGTCTCAACAGACATCCACTGAGTCATACTGAAGAGCTTGGTGATGTTACATGTGATATCGTTATAAGATGTCAAATGTGCTACAAGTCAGAGTCAACAACAGAAGAATCTAGGAGCAACACGAGCATCTTAGCCACAAAGTTGTAGACCATACAAGATTGTTTTTTTTTAACTGTAGTCTAATCTTTTAAAGATTGGATTTCAAATATTTTTGATTAAAATGTTTTATTACTGCAACGAGCCTTTTTACTGAAGTCTCTGATAGAGGGCATATTAACTAATATCTAGATATAGCAAGATTGAAACATGGCTCGCTTTGTATTTTGTGTCATAGATACATACGTGGATACACACGTGGACAAAATTGTGTCATAGATACAGTACACTGAGCACATTTTAATTTATATAATTTATTTATTTTCTTTTTTTTTTACTGTTAAGAATTTGTGTTCCACCCCTAGTATGTATAAGATGTCACAAAATATCAAAAAGTATCTATAAACTAGATATATGTGTATTTACGTATATTGTGGTACTAATGAACAGAAATGAATGCGGCAACAATGAAGCGACGAGCAAACACGAAACGACAATGAAAGAAAAAAACAAGAAAATCTCTTCCGTTCCTACCCACTAGATCTTAACACTCTCCAGCCCATACACGTTGTACCCTTCCTTATATGTGGCAAAATTCTGAGAATTCTGCGAGGAAGTGGGGGGATTTAGGGCTTGTGTCTTGGCAACCTTCATGCGCTTGGCCTCGGCACGCGACTTGTAGCAGAATTCCACCAGCGCCACCAGCATGGCCAGGCCGAGGCCGCCCACCAGGATGTAGAAGACCCCCGCCACGTTGCTCAAACTCAGAGCGCTTGTCTTCTCCTGTATTGGAGGGTGCAAAAGTCAAAGGTCAGAAACGAGGAAGGGAAAGGGCTGTAGCGTAGCAACATTTCACTGCATAATTGTATGGCGTATGCTAACTTTATTCATTAAGATAATAATGTGGATTAGAGAAAGTATTCTGTAGAGATGGAAGGTCTACGTATATGTGGATGTGTGATTTGTCTATGTGTGTATATGTGCATGTGTTGAAACACAGATTTTGAGCACAACACAAAAAGGACCAACGCAAGCAGTGCCGGTCCTACCTTTTTTTTTTCCCCAAAAAAAGTTTTTTACTTTGTAAAAAGGTTCCAACTTTTTAGCTACAGTAGTCACAAACATATAAGAGTACTTTATCCACCATATTTCATGATAAACACATAGTTTACTGTACTTAGCAAGCTGGCTATCGCTGATTATTTAGCTGATTACAAAGCCAATATTAACAAGCTAAACTGACTAAACATTAAAACTTGACAAAGTTTTAGTTTTTTTTTTTTTGTTTTATTTAAATTTGTTATAATGGTTCATGGGAGAGTTTTAAAAATGCAAGCTCTTTCTGAGATAAAGATTTGTCTTTGTCGATTCTAATATGTTTATTTTTGTTGTGAAAAATCAATTTTGGCCAAAAAGAAAATTTAATAGACTGTATAAAACATTTCCAAACAAATAAAGTCCTTGTCTTCTTCTGAGGTATTTTTTTTTTAGAATATTGCTTCACTAATAGCACAGTTAGCAAGCTATCACAAAACATTAAGCTGACTAACCAAGCTAATCCCAATCAGCATTTTTTTTTTTTGCTAATAGGATATTACTGAAATAACTGAGCAAAAATAAAACAGAAATGTTTTATCTTTTATTCCATTCTGAGGTAAAAAAAAATAAATAAATAAAAACTTTACAATATTCCTGCATTCATTGTTGGCAAGTTAGTTATCACTAACCAAACTCATATTAATTAGCACTATCATTTGCTAACAAGCTATTACAAACATGACTGAACAGCAAACTTTTACAAGGGTTTTTTCATTTTTAATTGCTTATTAGAAACATCAACATATTAACTTCTTTTGCCACTTCATGAGGTAAAGAACTTTACCATATTCCTTTTCTCGTAATGTGGTTAGAAAGCTAGCTATCACTGATACTTTAGCTGACTAAACAAGCTAATATTAACAGCACTAATTATATATACAGTACAGTAGCATGCTATTACTAATCTAAAATTACTAAACAACAAAAAAAAAATTTTTATTGGGGTTATATTTTCTATCCCATTCTGAAGTAAAGAACCGTACAATATTAGACATAAAAATATTAGCGGACGAACCAGGCTAATATTTATTAGCACTGTCATTCGCTAACAAGCTATTTAAAACATGACTCAACAGCAAAATTTTACACTTGTTATATATTTTATAACTGTTTGTCAGAAACAAGTAAAATATTCCCTTTCATTATGTCTTTCTGATGTAAATAATTTCATCATATTCATTCATTATAATTTGGTTAGCAAACTAGCTACCAGTGATAATTTAGCTGAATACAAAACTATACATGGACTTTATATGTTTAATGTGCTTGTAAGAGGGAAAAAACCTATTTACACACATATTTACACATATTTAATTTATCTGTGGTGTGATCAAATAATATGCTAATCTCTCTGTGTTATGCTAGCTTTGTACATGCGTAAGGGACAAATATGACAATTTTGCACTTGTTTGTGAACATTTTGAAATGTTAGAAGGTTTAAAACAAACTTAGCAAAATGCTAAATTTGTGCCGTGCATAATATCGAAATGAATCGAGGCCCGTATGCAACTTTTGTATTTCGCGTATAGGAAGGACCGACACTGAATGCCAGAGGACAAGAGGAAGAAAACAAAGAAAGGTGTTCGTGTGTGTATGAAAAGAGAAAGACAGACAGGGACACTGTACACGATAAATATACAAACAACATTTAGAGGTCCGAGGCAAGTATGCAATGCACAGAGAGGAAAGAAAGGAAGAAACAGAAAAAAAAGAAAGACAAGGTGACGACACAGGACTTAGAAATACAAAGGAGCAGCACAGGGACAATTTGAAGCTTTACAGGTGTATTGTGTGTGTATGTGTGTGTGTGTGTGTGTGTGTGTGCACACGTGTGTGGTACTAGTATATAATAATGTGCTGGTACTGGTGTATATAATAAGTTTTGTGAATATTTAACCAAAAACTAAGTGTGTGTATTACTATTTATATTATATGACAGAAAATTTGTGCTGTGGATGTGTGTATGTTTGTGTGTTGCATGCATTAATTAATAAAATATGAAATCACATTTCTTTGTATTTATATTTTATTAAACAACTCTCTGATTCATACGTTGGTTAATCTGTACTGGAAACTCGTTCTGACACACACTCCATCACGCACACACATTCACACACACACACTCCATCATCACTGGGGGAATGATTTTAAACTACTCTCAAACACACACACATACACACACAAAGGTCTGGGCACATGTTCAAATCATAATTATGCATATGCACATTACTTTTAGTGGGACTGGGGGTGGAACACACACTCTTTCTCACTCACTCACTCACACACGCGCACACACTCCCTGCAGCGACTGACCTTACTTCCCGAGTCCTTGGCTCCACATTCCCCTTTATCGTACCACCATTTGTTTTTCATCTTGTCTAAGACGCCTTGCTCACTGAGTTTCAATACTGCAAGGTTTACTGGTGTTCTTCGCGTATAAGGGGAATAACATAAATAACATTACCAATGTTATTTTATGTTATTGTCATGAACATCAGAGCTCACTAACAGCCCTGCGCGTAGCCAGCGATCGGCCGTCTGCGCTCCATTTGGCAGCCGGCGAGCGCGGTGTCGCCGTGCCAGATGTGCACGGACCCATCGCCGTGAGAAACCAGCACCATTGCAAACCCAAAACCCTTGTTATGATGTCTCGTGCTTTACTGGAAATGTAAGCAAATACTATAAACTTTTATATTGTTTATTCTTAGATTCAAAAGTCAAAGTCTACATAAGTCAGAAATTTTGTAAATGAGTGTTGCATGTTTGGACCCATCATTAAAATAAAGCTTCATGAAGCAAAAAGTTGCATGTTTGTTTTTTTTTCTTCTAATCTTGTCTCCACCTCCATTCTGTCATTGGTTTGATGCCCTATTGTGTTCTCCTGTTTTTTGTTACTTCTAAAGTTTATTCTTATTTGCTAAGCCTCATTTATTTTACAGTATATCTCTTGCCTCTAATTTATTCAGTCCTGACGTTGAGCTCTTTTGCTTTTACTAAATAAAAGACACCTTTTACTAGCTAGTACAAACACTTTTCAACATAAAGATTTTAAAGTAGACTGAGACTTTTGTACCTTACTGTATATCGTATGTCACATACGCTAGACATAATGTATTGCTTCTTAGGAAATACTTATCATGGATTTTGGTGGAAATGGTGCTGCCTCCTCATTTTTGCATGTTTACAATCATGTTCTTTTTTACCCAGAGATCCCGAGCACGGCTCTGACCTTTGACTCCCCGCCTCCGCTGCCGCACTCTCCTTTGTCGTACCACCATTTGTTTTTCAATTTATCCAGAAGCCCCTGCTCGTTCAGTTTTAGCACCGCGAGGTTTACCGCGTTTCTTAAACAAACGATAAAACAAATTCGTCAGACAGCATGGTAGGGGGGGCGGGGCTGCAACGGGCCACGCCCCCCCCCGAACAAGTCGCATAGAATGCAACACTGGGTCACACAATCCATCCATCAATGAATCAATGAGTCAGTCAATCATTCAATCAATCCATCAATCGAAACTCATGATGTTAGCCTTTGAGCAACCAGTTTGTAACAGGTTAGAAGGTGGCCGAACTTTTTGATCGATTTTGTTTTTTTGTTGGTTTTGTTTCGTTTTGGAAGACAAAATCCCAGGGCAGGAGGCTAAAATAGAGGAGGCTAAGCAATATTGCAATATTGTCCGTCACAAAATATGTCCGTTCATTCCGTATGCACGGGCTTTGAACGTAAACGGGGGACATTTAAACTGGAAAAGCAGACAAATTAGGTTAGAGAAATCAGGAAGATTTGCATGCCTAGATCACAAACAGTGCATGATCACTTTGCATTCGCAGTCACATTACTGAGTGGCCTTGGGGGGAAAAATAATAAACAAATAAAAAACGTAATATTAGACATTCAATAATAGTGCTCATAACCGTTCAGAAAATTGGTGCACCAAATCGCATGCATCGAACATTTTCCTAATTGGAAGTGGGACATCAGGGTTGTCATGACACAATCAGGTTGCAGGAAAACACTCATTCAGTCAGTTTGGACAAACAAAAGCTCAGCGAGGCAAATTTCACTGGCAAACGTACAACACTGGTTCAAACTCAGATACTGGACGATAAATATTCAATAGCATCGATCGCTTTGTCATTCGCAAACATGAACTTTGGTTACAGACAAGGCTCTAGTAGACAGAATATCAATATGGATGCTGTAAGATGAATTATTCGAGCCATTTGCCATCATTTGCCTCGTTGAAAGCCAGGTGAGTATTAGCACAACAGATAAAACATGACTTCTTATCTATCTTAGCTTACATTCTGCTGCATTTGACTTTTTGTTTTTAATAGGGCATATTTTCCAGACTATAAGATGCACTGGGATACAGTTAAGAACGCTTGTTCGTTAAGGATTTCATTAGGGATGAGTGACAATGTCTACTGCTGCACAATGGTGTAGGACAAAAATGATAAAACCACGGCCTCAAATAACTTTAAGTCAAAGGGCTTTGAAATATGACTTTTGCTGTAACCTACCAATTTGGTACCAATTGTAACGCGGTTGGGTTGGTGTAGTTCACATGTTTGACCACCACAAGGGGCAATAATCAGTCTCTGATATAAACAGTGGATTGAGCACACCGCACCACAACTCACCCAAATTTATATATTTATTTATAGATTTTTAAATAATTGTTCAATCAAAAAGATTAATATTTCAGTGAAATGTAAAACTTATGAAATGTAAACAGCCCTAATTTATGCATTATAAAAATTACAGAAAGCAAACACGAAGTTCTAAATTCTAACGTCCATCGTGTTTTGCTTGAAAAAAGTGTCTTATAATCTGGAAATTATTATTAGTCCACATTTATCTAACAATGTTGCTAGATATATTGACAAAATGCATAATTTTTATTTGCTAAACCTAAACTTGATATGCCTGTAAAACTCAGAATCCAGCTTGTTGCCGTGGTTACATCGTGGTCTCCCTGGTTGCTATGATCTCCATAACTTCAAACACTTGCATTTCATAGAGTTGCCTAGGTTACCATCTCTTAAGCTGTTTCCTTGGTAACACTTAATCCTGCATTACATCACCCTGACATGAGGTTGCCTAGGTTTCGAACTCCTAAGCTGTTTCCTTGGCAACCATTATTAATCCTGCACTTCCTGTCTGTCCTTCATTTGGTGGTTACCTAGGGTACACCACCTCCTGCTTAAGGGTTGCTTATGTCTCCCCTAACCTCGTTCCTGCACTTACCTAGGATACACTGTTCCTGGTTGCCTAGGTTACCGTCCCTATGTTTGGCCTAGTTTACCTCCTGGGTCCGACCTACATCAGGGTAGGTGGGATACTATAACAACATGGGCCATATTGTTATACTACTCCACCCACCTTAAAGCAGATCCTTTGGGCGTGGCGATGCCGTAGCCCTTGGAGTCGAGATTGCCTCCGACCTTCATGGTGTCACACGGCTTGCGCTGCTCGATGTACTCGTTCATGGTGGACTCTAGCAGGTAAGCATATTTGCCCTTTGACTTGCGCACACGCAGCACGCCTTCCACCGTGTTCTTCACAAAGACGGAAGGCTCGGCGCTTTTCATGTACTGCCACATCTTCTCAAACAGGGCGATCTTAGATCTCTGAAGAGCACCAGGACGAAAGCAGAACAGTGGTTTCATTAGAGAAAAAAGATAGACGAACAAGATTAAAAGTGCAAGACTGGATATGGAAATTTTTCATTTGAAAAAATTCTGAACTTTACAGTTAAACCTTCTGTCTCACCTTGAAGAACTCTTTGGTTGAACCAGCGTCGAGGGTTCCGTAGGCTATTTCGGTTTGCTTTGCGAGATCCTCTGCGCTCTCAATGGGGGACACCATCCTCTCCACGGTGAGGAAAGCAGCCAGGTTGGCCGTGTAAGAAGAGATGATGATAAGGGTGAAGAACCACCAAACACCACCGACTATACGCCCAGAAAGTGACCTACATGCAACAAGAAACCATCACACACATCCTGGCATGGACATACAGTAAATGGACATACACTCAAACCACTGGGGAAAACCAACCACATTACAGTAGCACCCTAGCTACACTATTACTGTATATAGGAGAATACTCGCTTCTAACTGGATGGCGATGGTCTGTTGTTTCCTTTTGTGATTTCAGTTAGCTAAGGAGCAGTAAAAGTATGGGGAAGACAGCTAACATAGCAAGTATCTTGTAACTGTAACTGTAACATGCCTAATTCTACATTTATACAGGGAAATGGGGAATATGCAGCCAAAACACAGTAACATTCCTAATACTGTAACATTTCTTATACTACATTTATAGAGAGAAATGGGGAATATGCAGCCGAAACACGGTACCACTCCAAGAGGGTAGAACCCAGCAACCTTCTGCGCTTTGCGGTCCACCACCGGATGGAAACATATTCACGCAAGAAACCTCCGATCAAGGTCTTAACCCCCAAACCACAGATCGATTGTTTCTACTCCTGCATTAGCTCCCACTTCAGACTGTGCTTTGTTTTATATTAGCGACATTATTAAAGCAGGAGCAGCAGGAGTGTGAATACGCAAGCACCACAGCTACACCAGGGTGAACCGCCGACCCACAAGGCTGCGTCACAACTAAACCACGCCATGTGCGCTAGCTAGCGCACTAGCTAGCTTCTACACGCGCACCAACCTTGGCGAAATATCGCATCCCTGCTGCATAAAAGCGCCCAGAGAAAACCAAAGACTATTAAAGATCCCAAATTCGTTATTGGACTCGCTGGGGCCAAGCTGGCCATCCTCGAACTCCTCTGTGTGCCACTCGTATGGGCTGAAGCGGCTAACAAGGAAGAGCACAACGCTGACACCGATGTACGCGAACACGATGCACATCCAGATCTCGTAGGCCAGAGGGTCCAGGAAGGAGAAGACGCCCGGTTTGGATTTCTGCGGCTTCTTGATCATGATGGAGATTCCCAGGCTCATGAAGGGTTTGGAGAAGTCAATCACTTCTTCACGAACCAGTGTGATCGTCAGAGGCGCTACAGCGATGTCTGCTTTCTGACTCGAAACAAAGAAAGATGGTGGAATAGATCAAATGTCAGAGTTGCAAGTCTGTGCTTTCAGAAAAATGGTACATACTAGCTATACTATACATATCTTTGGTCCTCTTATTGTGTATTTTCATCTGAGTAATTCCATGTAGCTCATCAACTAAATCAAATTACAAATGCAAAAATCACATGTTTACATTTGTAGGGGCAAAAATTTTTGTTTCATTCCAAGTAGCTCACCCCATACACCAATTCGCCAACCATGCCATTCCAGATCTTCGTATCTGCGTCTCTTGCGCCATACTTCCCGTCTCCCACAATCTTCAGCTGATACTTAAACCCACAATGCTTTGCGATCTCAGCGGCCAAGTCCACGCAGTATCCCTCATAGCGTTCGTTATCCGTGAACAACTCCGCGTTCTTCTTCAACATCACATACGGCGCCTCCTACAAAGGAAACTCCATGAGAACAAGTAGCAATATATTAATATGAAGTGCCATTCAAATTAATATTTGCGCAGCTCTTACCAAGATGGTCGTCACAATAACCGTCTTGTTCTCCATCCCAAAAGTGTCGTTGGGGAAGAGGTCGGATTTGGTGACCACCATTTTGTCCACCTCTTTCCAGTAGCCGATCTAACAGGAAAAGGACACACTTGTGCTTTAGAACATGTATTCTTTATAACTATGAATTATATTTCATACTCTCTCCGGAACAATGTTTCATTTTACTGTAGTGGGGACATTTGCTCCTGCAAGTTATAGCTACTTTTAAAGGTACCATATTGTTCTCCAGCATAATCTTCTTGCTTTGCAATACGTTTCTTCCATCTGGCAACAAGCTTTCGTGTTTCCTTACAACACAAAAAAATGTTTTAGGCTGAGCTGCAAGTCCTCGTAGGGCTGCTTTCAGGGTACAAAACAGGTGAAAGTCTGATGGAGCGAGATCAGGACTATAGTGAGGACCCTTTAACACCTCAAAACAGTCAAAAGTCAATAGCGTATGCAGAAGTGTACAGACATGCATCATGAGTCCTTTGGACAGCAGTCCTGTCTTTAAAAGTTCAGGCTTAAAGGTCTTTAATAAGCGTCTCACTGTAACAAGCACTATTGATTGCTGAACCTTTTTCCTGATAATGTTTCAATACTGGTCCTTGACAATCCCAGAAAACTGGAAGCGTCAATTTTCTAGCCAATTGTTGACTATTTAATTCTTTTTTGATCGGTGATTGAGGATGTTTTCTGAATGGGGAGACAGTAGCTTTGAATGGAAAGCGCTGATAAGACAGTGCAGGAGTTTTATTTAAGTCCTGTTAACATTACAGAGTTTGTTATTTATCACTTACAGTACAGGACTTCAGAAAGAAAATCTGATCCATCCCCAACTTGTCTTGCAGTTATTAAGCAGCTTGTCAACTATTAAGTGCAAAAACTGAAGACATTCACATGTTGGAAAACCTTCTAACTGTATGGAGACTCCTTTAATAATGTCTTTCTTACTTAGGACATTGTTACTATTAGAACGATAACAACATATCAGAAAAAGCGCATGGAGATATAGTGTAGTGCAAAACATAATCCATAACAAAAACGGGGACGTCTGATTCTTTACTTATTATGATCAGTGCAGTGGCGGCTGCTCTAAGACTACAAGGGAAGCTCATTTTTATTAAAACCAATATAAATACGACAGTGCATATATGAGCATTTATTTTCTGACATATTAGAGGAAGCTGAGCTT
>JAQQZS010000013.1:3530640-3542642 GCA_030068045.1 Platyallabes tihoni | reverse complement strand
GTAATGTGACAAAATGTGGAAAAGTTCAAGGGGGCCGAATACTTTTGCAAGCCAGTGTATATATATATATATATATATATATATATATATATTATCCCCCCCCCCCCCTCACCTGCTCCATGATGTCTTTGACCTTGTCTTGCTCGCAGTCCAGGATGACCCTCCTCTCTTTTTTGTTCTCCAGGTCCTGGAAGAGCGAGCGATACGCCTCGTCTTTCCGCTCGTCCTTCAGGTTGCCCACGTTGATAGCCGTCACCTGCCATTTCTTCTCAGCCGCAGTGTCCAGGACGGCCTGCAGGGTGGACAAGCCTGCGAAAGGACAGAGACAAATCTATAGCGATAAATACGAACAATGATAACTGACACAAGTGTGTATGAGTGTATGAGAGAGGCCGGAGCTTTGGGTAAACTCAACACTGAAAGCACCAAAAAGTTTGGCTTAGAACATAAACAGCACAAAGCATTATGGGGATTCTGTACCACTGTGGTAAATCCTGGGATTTTGAAGAGCGTGTGAGATATCCTTCTCCCCACTTTAAGGGTGTGATTTCAGACAATTTCGAGAACATTCACAACAGTGGGCTCATTATCTGAATGTTAGATTTGTTTGGAAGGAGAACATTTTCATGAAGTCCACTTTTAGCGCCTGCATGTATTTTTTTCTCACATCTAAACTCATCTCACATATACAAAGGTCGCTATTTCAAAAGGGTCAAATTTATTGCTTGCATTAAGTAAAACAATTAAGCATGTGGAATTACTAGAATTGGGCTAAGACCTGTCCAACACAATATTAAAACCTGTAAGGATTGTGCAGAACCTTCAACTTCATGGAAAAAATGTGGTCGGAAAAAAAAAGCCAGACACATGGTAGAAAACGTTCACAGCTATGTTTAATAGTGAAAGTGTAGGGCGTTTTCACGTAAACAATATGATGCAGACTAAACAGCTGTGTGTCCATAAGAAAACCACTTGCTAGGAGACTTCAGTTTTCTAGGGAGAATAAAGATTGGAATCGATGGAAAAAGGTCATATGGTCTGATGAGTCCAGATTGATCCTATTCCAGAGTGATGGGTGTGTCAGGATAAGAAGTGAAGCTCATGAAGCGATGCACCCATCATGCATAGTGTCCACTGTACAAGCCTCTGGAGACAGTGATATGATCTGGGGTTGCTTCAGTTACTCAGGTCTAGACGTTATGGGGCAATAAAATTAAGTCAGCTGACCACCTGAGTGTATTGAATGACCAGGTTATCACATCTATGGAGGTTTTTCTTCCTTGATGGCACGGCCAATATTCTGGGACTCAGAGTGTGAAAGCATGAGGGGAATGATGAATCATTTTCACACATGAATTTGTCACCACACTGTGAGCGCCGGAATCAAAGCAAAGGGCAGTCATGGATATCTTCGAGTTATACCTCATCCTCATCCTCATTGCGTCAAAGATTTGAACTAAATTAAAATTCTTAACAATTGGACCTTTAAAAATATGCAATAGTGTTCACTTTCTACCTATTTCCATATTAGCTAACGTTAATTTGTATTGATCGTGATGTTATAACTGCGCTAGCTCTCTTCTGAGACAATACATCTAGCGTTAGCTAATTTTTTTTGACCACTTTTTCCTTTGTAAAAGAGGCAGTAACTTAGCTTCAGGATCAGGGATGTGAAAGTCTTTCACGTCTTTTCTAGGTGCTTTTCAACTCTGTGTCATACGTGACGTGAATATCCGACACTGCGGCAACGTCACTGCTTGTCTTTAGTCTTAATTACAGAAGCTGCTGTTCATTTAAAGCCATCTGAAATAGACCTCGCCGTTACTCGAGTATAACCCCAAGCCTGACTCAATCAAAAGCAAAGAGGATCTAAATTACCAGCAATGAGGTTTTGCCTTCAGGAAATTGGTGCTGTGAAATACCGAGCTGAACTTGTACATACCCCTCCCCCCCTCCGGAGGATTCTCTCTCTCTCTCTCTCTCTCTCGCTCTGTGTCTATTTTTCGTCACTTTCTCTTTTTGATCTCGCTCCAACGTTCTCCCGCTCCCTTGCCCACTCGATTTCATCTCCCTCTAGCTTCCTAGCTTCCTAGCTTCCTCCCACCACCCCTGAACCTCCCGCACACTTTTTCTTTCTCCCTTTTTAGATAAAAAGTCTACGGCTGATTACATATCTAGGTCTCTCTGGGAAAGATTCATTTCTCAGAGAGGAAGCCTAGATTCAGCACCCTGGCCTTTAGCGCTGTTTGCCTCGTTGTTCGTTATGAGAATGAAATCCCAGGAGAGCTGTAGCGTGGTTAAGCGAGATGATTTAACAGTTAAGCATGTGGATTCTAATATCTCAGGAAGAAAAAAAACACACACACACACACACACACACACACACTCAGGGTGTGGTGTTGGAAAAAAAAATCGATAACTAGTGTAGATCATGTGACAGAGAAATGCCTTGGAGAATCCTTTTTTTTTTTTTTTTTGGTCATATCTCCTGCAGCGGCAATAGAGCCAGAGACTTTTAATTTGCTTGCTAGGATTTCTAAGAAAAGCTCTTCTCTGAAACACGAGCGCTGAGGATACCTTTATAGCATTCCACGCTTGTAATTTAGGTCACTTGCTAATTACCGGCTCGAGTCAGGTGCTCTTCAGAGCGCGAGCCGAGGAACGGATTAAAAAAGAAACGGAAAAGCAGGGTGGCAGTGAACGTATGACGCATCCTCGGGTTTAGTGTAATGTAAGAAGTTACATAAGGACACTGCAGCATTTTCTGTGATATGAATACCCATGAAATGGCTTAAGGGCTGACATTTGATTCTGACATATTTCCTTTTAGACTGGAAACGCAGGTTACAAGGCAACGGCCAATAAGATGCACCATACAGTACGTGCCACAATCATTTCTAGAGAACACAAAAAAATTATAAGAGCTAGTCTTTATTTAATATCTTTCAAAAAGTTGTTGAGGGACTTGATGTTGAGGGTGTGATGCTTTAGTAACATAAATTCCATATGTAAATTATTGCCGTTTTTTGAGGGATTTTTCCCAAATTTTGTCCCTACTTTAGTTATAGTCAATTCTCACGTCTCTCTCTGGTAGGGACCTCTCCCATCACGGAGACAGCCACCAACCAGAGAGGACAAAGACCATCATGTGCCTTCTCTAAGACAGATTACAAAAGGCCAACTGCGTCTTTTTAAACTGATGCTCACCCAACATTGGATACATTGTAACACACACTGTAAAAAGCGCTATCCGCCACTTTGACTTGCAAGAGCTCAAAGATTCCTGTGATCGGCCGCTCACACTCTCTTTCATTCATATAGTCCATACGGTTATACAGTCTATATATCCTGTATTCAGGGTCGCAGGGGGCCTGGAGCCTATCCAAACGAGACTTGGGGCACGAGGCAGATTGCCAATGGACACATTCATTCACACACTACAGGCAATCTGGGGACGCCAATTAGCCTAACCTGCAGGTCTTTGGACTGTGGGAGGAAACCGAAGTACCCGGAGGTGATCGGCTACCATCACCATAATACGCTTATAATATTTATACAGCAGGGGTACTGAATTAAAATTTAGATCTCTATATACTGTATGTAATTATTGTAAGTCTATAAAAATTTCCATAGCATTTAAATTATTCAAATTGTCAATTTTCAGTAACATTTTAAAATGTGGACAGTTTAAACTTTAATGGATGTGTATAATTCCTTGTATTTGTATGGAACACAAACAACAATCTTTAATTAATCTTTATTGAATCAATTTATTGACTCTGGTTGCTCTGTCATGCCAGGCTTTCGGTTTTATTCCCCCTCACCTCGGACTGCTGTGGATATGTCTCTGCTCTACCGACCCGTGGTTTGTCTCATAGTGGCGCTTCACATTGCTGGTTTTTATTATCACCGCGGTTTCGTAATATATAAGACAAACCAATTTTAGACTTCCTGCAGGAAGAATAAACATATATTGATCTGCCCGTTCATCTTTGAAGGTTCAGTTTTCAGGTTCAGGCTCAACTTTCTTTTTCTTGGAGTAATCCATTCTGTGTTGCGCTTTCATTTCTGTTTCTTCTGCGCACTCTGTCCCTATATGGGAAACACGTTGATTGGCCTTTGTTGAGTGACACATAAAGATTAATGGTATACTAATTAAGTCTCCCTTGGCACCCCAAGGCTACACCTACCAGTCAGCGAGGGCTGAAATCTATTAAGTGTTTCCTCCAAGCCATTGCATCTTTTCAAACTGCTCACTCACACACCACTGGGAGCAGCGTAACACATGTGGGGAACAGCATTATTTGTTCTTTCCACTTGCGTGAGCTCACAGATGGCCGTGATTGGTTTAGAACGCTAGAGTGCCTCCCATCCCTCCCCTCTGTGAGAGTTCGGCCAATCATCTCTCTCCTGGCTGTGAGAGGCTACAGCATCACCCGGGAGTCAGACTCGCTACCTCTGAACAATAGGGTGAGCACTTTACTGCTACACCACTCGGGGGCGCTATTCTTTATGTTTTATATGTTTAAACATTGTAAAAACATTGTAAAAACTCCACCCCTTTTTATCTTTTTTTTTAATCGTTAAGCTGATTCCCATCTCTCTATCTCTGTTATTGCATTTTCCCATCAAGATGACAAATACCAACCTCCAGTGTCTAGGAAAAAGCGATATCACATGCTTCCTCCTAGACACTGAAGGCAAATTGTACTTTCGAACATTGGAGACGGCGTAACATACACTCAGAGAAAAGTGCTACTTCCGCTTGCGTGAGCTCAAAAATCCTGTGATCCACTAATCACCATGATTGATGTGAGACCACCACCACCCCAACCCCTCAGGATAACCACTCTGCTCTCTATATTTTATAATATTTTATCGCGTTTGCTTGATTTGCACAGTACCGTGAAAAATACACGGTACAGTAATGTGTGTTAATGCTTTTAGATTATGAGGCCATACAGTAACTCGTTAAAATGACAGTGAGTATAATTAACACTAAGTGCTTTAAATGCTCCATTGGTTACCTAATTTACTTAATACATATGTCTTTTGGTTCCCTAGTTGTCAATAACCAATAATAACTGTGTCAAGAATGACATACTTTCACATTTTTTTCCTCAACTAACCCTCAACTCCTTACGCCAAACATTGTGTTTAAATGTATTTCATTTTATCAGTTTTTTTGTTTGTTTGTTTTTTTAACGATGAAGTATCTGATATCAGATGGTCAGAATAGCAATATATATATATATATATATATTAGAGCCCATGATATATATATATTTTTTTACATTGGGATGAATGACTAACACTAACAGACGCTGTAATGACTGTTTTACACACTCACTCATAATTACACAGCGTAATGACACGGAATATTATTACATTAGTAACACATTCAACATTAGTCATCCATTACAGCCACGCTCTGACCTCAAGGACACTCACGCAATTCTGAGGAGCCCGACCTGGCACATCTCCATGGCAACAATACATTTTGATTGAGTAAGGATGACATGCGTGTGCATGTGAGGAAGAGTGAGCGAATGCAAGTGAACGAGACAGAGATTAAGTGCTATCACTTTCTGTACAGTATAAGCACTTCTGACCACAGGAAGTGTCTCTGAGGAGCGAGAAGCACTACAAATTAATAGAACGAGCAATTTAGTACAATAATGCATGACTGTGTGTGTGTCTCTGTGTGCGTGCATACCTCTATCACTGTCGTAGAGATACGCAAACTTCTCCCACTTGTAGTACTCGACCAGGCTGATCAGAGGGCCACGGATGTCAGGTCTCATCTGCAGCACGAACTGGTTGAGGCCGTCGGCGGGGAAACTCGGCGTGATGAAGGACACGTGCAGCGTCTCGCAGAACGACGTGATGGTGTTCACGGATTTCTTGTCGTAGAACCCGAAGATGGCGTACACGCCCCGGGAAAACTGCGAACAAACTGAAAGAGGGAGAAAAAATATATACTGTAGTGTCTATCTTAGAGGTTCAAACCCGATTCTCAGAGATTTTTCAGCCACACAAAATCAGTGGCAGAGCTGGGAATCATGGGTAGGCTGTCGATTCCATTCGAGGTCGATTATTTAAATGTCATGTCTCATACAAATCAACAATCTTTCCTTCCTGCTGTAATTTGGCGGTACTAAACCGAATGACTAAACTCAAATGATAAAGAAAGAAAAGACACTATTGCAAAATGCGTGTACAGGTGTTCTTACGGACATTCAAGTTATGAATTTCCACAGATACAAACAGACTGTGTCTCACTCACAGAAGTAGCTCACGTTTATTGTGCAAAAAATAGACACTGCGGTGCACCAGATACCGATAATTGCAATTATAAACAATATTTTCATTGTGTGAATAAATGTATGAAATGTCTAAAATCCGGTATATTGTACTGTTTGTGTATTTTTGTGTGTTTGTTTGCGGGGGGGGGGGGAGCACAATGATAGAAAATGTCTTTCCTGTAAAGCTGCCCTGATGGTGAATAATCCTAATTTCGGAAAATCCTCAACAAGAGTGCACAGTCCAATACAGTGAAAAACAGCTCTGAGACAAAATGGCATCCAGGATTCTGGTCGCGATTTAAAGGCGCAGAGACAATTTGAAGTCACATTTGACATTTGGGGGATTAATTTCATTGCGATTATGTTTTTTTTGTGTGTGTATGGGAAAGAGGACAGATTAAGTCAAGTGGATTTGTATGCTTTACATTGTATATTCATGTCAAAGGCATATAAGACTCACTTTGTCAGACTTAAGAACAAATTGGACTTACGAACGTGGTCCCGAAACAGAACTGTTTGGTAAATCGGGGAATACCTGAATTTGCAAGCATTTAGTTATTCCTGCAAAAGCTGCAGGGTATTTCAATTTAAGTGTAAATCAATTCTAAATTGAGAACTGACCCATCGATCCTACAAGAGATTATCACACAGCTCTAGTATGTCGACATCACAAATTTATAATGAATAAAAACGCTAGCTGCGAAAACATGTTTTAGCAATCTAATATCAATATTACTGTATGTTTAAAACTAAAGGAACTTGATTCAAATGTAGAATAATATTACTATTCTTACTTAATATATTATTTATATGTTTGCTATTTTTAATATACTTATAACATTTTATAGAGGAATTTAAAATGAATAAAAGAATTTTGCATGGAAATGAAGTGATCTGTTAAGTAAGGAGTAATGATGTAATTAAATAAATAATAATAATAATTATTATTATTATTATTAGTTAGATTTTTGTTCTGTTCAATACATTTAAATAACTTGTTTAAATTTTTGCATATTTAAAAATACTAATACTTCCTAAGGCTACAAGTACACTTTGTTAATGATTTGATCTTACACTAGGGAATGACTGTACAAAACCAAACTGACAATCAGTTTAACAATAATAAGAATATCAAATCCAATTATTTTTCCCCCTTTAAATTCTCTTTCACAATGGTTTACAAAGACCTCATTAAGAGATCAGCCTGAGATCAGTATCTCTAGCCTCAGCTACAGTATAATCCGCCCAACGAATTCTCCAGCCTCCAACATCTCCTGCTAGAAAACTCGCGTCTAAATTTAGAGCGTCGCTGATTCTTCACCAGGCGGCCGATCAGGACTCGGGAGCGCACCAGTTCGGCGTGTGGGTTCAGCTGGATGAGCTGATCCTGGCTCTGCACGAGCAGTTGAGTGTATCGACTGGACTCATTAGGTTTTAAATAGTCCGGCTGCGTGGGCTAAACACAGGAGCCCTGAGCAGGCAAAAGCTCAATCGACACCATTAGAGAGGAAACGCTGACAGAAACATGGCCAGCTTTAACGTCCAAGGAGTTTTAGTAAATCTGAAATCATTGGTGTCAAATTTCACTGTTCATGAGAAGGACTTAATGCAAAGTCGTTCTACTGTAAATCCTAAAGCTAAAGGTAGAAACACGGTGACCCCCACAAATGGAATATGGATACTCAAAACACAGCTAATGAATGTTGAGTACAACTGTAGACAACATGTAGCTAAAGTCAAAAGTGTTTTTGAATTTAACACATGTTAAGTTACACATGATGATTGAGGTCTATATCAAAATTGCATCGTTAATCAGACATGTGCTGGATCAAGTGCTATTTTTAAGCAATTAAACAATACAACAAAAAACAATAAAAGTGGAAGCTGGTTATACTGCTCACTGTTTATGTGTACTGTATATGCATGGACTTTTACAGTATCATTTAAAAGTCTGGACACACCTTCTAACTGATTTTGATTTCTTTCTACACTGTAAAACAATACTGAATCCAAAATACACAGTAATCTCCTTTGAACAGTTGATATTGAGATGTTTCTGCTACTTCTGCTCTGTAAAGCTTCATAACGCCTCTAATCTGAGGTGCTGGTTGTTAATTGGTGATTTCTGAAGCTGGTAATTCTAAATGAACTTCTCCTCTGCAGCAGAGGTCAGTTTCGCTCTTGTTTTCCTGGGAAGATCTTCATGAGAGCGAGTTTCATCATGGTTCTTGATGGCTTCAACAGTACTGTTCTTGCAAGAACTCTTCTAGAACAAGATAATGACTGACTGTTGCTTTTACATACAGTAATTACCTAATTCCATATGTGTTATTTCATAGTTTGGAAATCTCTAGTATTGTTCTAGAATGCAGACAAATCTGAAGAAGTCTGCTGCTTCAGTGTTTTAAGATCTTTTTGTCAGATGTTACTATTGGATACTGCAGTATAATTACAAGCATTTCATACGTGTCAAAGGCTTTTATTGACAATACATTAAGTTTATGAGAAGAGTCAATATTTACAGTGTTGACTCTTCTTTTTCAAGACCTCTGCAATTCGCTGCAATCAACTTCTGGGCCACATCCTGACTGATGGCAGCCCATTCTTGCATAATCAATGCTTGGGGTTTGTCAGAATTTGTGGATTTTTGTTTGTCCAATATCCTCTTGAGAATTGACCACAAATTCTCAATGGGATTAAGGTCTGGGGGGTCTCCTGGCCATGGACCAAAAATCTTGATGTTTTGTTCCCAGAGTCACTTAGTTATCATTTTTGCCTTATGGCGAGGTGCTCCATCATGCTGGAAAAGGCATTGTTCATCAACAAACTGTTCTTGGAGGGTTGTACAATTCTTTAATCATGACTGTGTTCTTAGGCAAAATTGTGAGTGATCCCACTCCCTTAGCTGAGAAGCGACCCCACACATGAATGGTCTCAGGATAATTTACTGTTGGCATGACACAGGACTGGCGGTACACACATGCACAAAATACTAATAGGGCTTGGACTTTAGTTCACTGATTCTGATTTTGAAATGAACATAAAGCTAATGCAATGTGAAACTATCAGCTAACACTTTAATATGCTTTTACATCATTGGATCATAACGCATAAAAGTGATTATGAAATAAAATATAAAACATTTATAAATTATATTTATTAATTTATCAATATATTGAATATTAAAGCTCACATCTGAGGATTGTGTACGCAGTTTATGAAGATTTCTATTGATCTCTATTTCTCTCTCTCTCTTTCTCTGTATGCAGAAAAAAAAGCTTAAACCCAAGTGACAGTTGGACTGGTTACTAATCAATTCCCCCTTCTTATAATTTCATTAGCATGCAGCGCACTGCTCTTGGCTACATCTGCATAATCAACACACGACCGCTGGCACTCTGACACGGCCTGCACCGCTTCTTCAGACCCCAATTACACCCTGCAGCGGCTCAACAGCAGCATAAGACGAGACGTGTCTGTGAAAACGGCTTTGGATCGGAATGATCATCAATTTGATCTAATCTGTGACAGATGGATTCAGCCTTGAAATTCTTCAAAACGGTTTTAATGTCCATGAACAGATTCGTATTAAATGGTTTCCGAGGCCTTCCTTCATCTGTAGCCAGAAAACCACCTTACACAAGCCTAGGTTAAAACAAAAAACAAAAAAAGCACTACAATCCTGAGCTTGAGCCTATTTCTTAAATTTAAAAAATCTTTCTTTATGACAATATGAGATATTCTCTCTATCAGCTTGTAGCAGTGTGCATTAAACTATTCAATGATTTCAGATTCCTTGGTTTAATTAGTTCTATTTATTCCTATTTCTAGTTCTCCCGGATCTCATTTCCACCTACTGGGAACCAGCAAAATTTTTTAATTTTGCCTGTTAAGGATCCTTACAGCCTCAGGGGTGTCTTCCTTGCACTGCTGACGATAGACCATGGCCTGAATAATTTTGCTTCTCAGAAATTTTATTTTTTTTTTGGCAGAAACTTATTGTGTTTTCAGACCAGTCCAATAGGGATGAATACTTATGCAATTAAGACTCTTATCCATTTTTTTTTCTTTGAATGTACTTTAGCAACCTATATTGACTTCATATGAAATCAATTTCATTTGCAAGCTGTAACACAGCAAGTTCAATAAGGGTGAATACTTATGCAAAACCAGTTTATGGATCATGAATCTACAGTATAAACAAATATATCATATACTATATCAAATAAAATCTTTACTGGTTCTGCTGCTCTTTTTGTGTGTTCCTTGTGTAATAGAACTTATCGCATTTTGCCCGACTATCTAACTTATGATTATGATTATGATGACCATGTCTGCTGGTTATTTGCATCCTGCTGAGTGAATGAAAAAAAAACTGGGCAAAAAGCTCAGCGTGAACATCCTGTTGCCCCCAGATCCCTGTTGTTACGAAAAGATGCACTGAACCATAAATACAAAATGACGGGTATCTTAGAGCCTACTTATTCTGCAGATTTGCAGGGGCAGCATGGTAATAATAAGAATGATAGTAATGATCAAATAACATATAAGAGACATTAATACATTCACATTATTTGACTCACAATATGACTTTCTTTCTTAATCCCTTAACTCCCTTACATGATAAATATAAACCAAAATTAGACTTTTAGATATAAAATATGTACATACATTTATATAAATATATGCAGATTCATCTAGTGTTAACCAAATATACTGAATAACCTTTTATTAATTGAGAAAGGCAAAAAAAAGTGACTCTAACTTAAATAAATTACCGTTACAAAATGTACCATTGTGTAACGGTAATTTATTTAAGTTAGAGTCACCATTGTGTGTGATCGTGTTAGATGCCCCAGAATACAGAAAGCTAGCTAGATATAACACGTAAAAAGCTTTTTCCATCATATATGGAAAATATAAAATAGTAAACAAAGCTAGATATCAAAATAACATTATAAAATATCTCATTATAAAGCTAGCTGGAATGACTGTAAATATAATTATTTTAATTATTGATTGTAAATATAAATCAAAAATAGATTGCTAGCTAGATATATAGATTTACAAAATGCCTTTAAAAAGTATGGTAATTAAATCACGTAAGGGGGGGAAAAAGTTGCAGAACAGAGCTAGACAGTAAGATAATGTAAGAAAATGTCCCACTATAAAGCTAGCTGGAACAACCGTGATAGATAACATTCCACAATACAGGTAGCTAACTAGTTATACACGGTTAGAAAATGTCTCAACAAAGCTTGTTAGCTAAATCATGTGTGGAAAAAGTCACACAACACACCTAAATAGTAAGATACTATGAGACAGTGTGCCATTACAAAGCAAGCTAACCAGATAAACTAAAAAAGTATCCCAGTATGAAGGAAGCTAGGTTGAGAACTAGCTAGACAGTGTCCCACAAGATAAATAGCAAGATATAGTTAGAAAATGTTTTTACACAGTTATCTGGCTAAATTATGTGAGAAAATATTCTATAACACAGATGGATAGTTGTTATAAATGTTAGAAAATGTTCCACAGCTGAGCTAGAGAATGGTAAACTAATGCTGTTACAACAATGCTAGCTAGCTGAGTAATGGTAACAACCCAGATAGCACGGGTGCGTCGCGGAGACGTCTGCTAAAGATCGTATCATCTGGTGAACATCGCGTTCGTTTTTTTATAGTCGTATTTTGATCG
>JAQQZS010000013.1:3517072-3530540 GCA_030068045.1 Platyallabes tihoni | reverse complement strand
GACGTCTTCCAGATGAGCAAACGCCCTCTGCCAGACATCTGCAAGATGAAAAAGACGACGTCGCATAGACGTCTCCGCGACGTGTGTGTGCTATCTGGGAACTATCCCACAATAAGGTTAGAGCTAGATAATGCAAAAAATCTAGCTAATTTGGTTATGTTTCAAAATGGTCCCACTGCAAAGTTAATTGATTTGTTGGAAAACATCCGAGTGGGTATTCTTGGAAAATGTCCGACAACAAATCTATATGGATTAATAATATTACAAATGTTTCATATTGACGCTAGCTAGATTGATATTAGCTCAATAAGGTTTTAAAAAATGACTCGCAACTAAGCTAGCTAGTTTAATTATTTTTAAAGCAATCTGTGCAGCTGGATTGTGTTGGATTGATGCTAACAAATACTAAATGGTATAAATATAATTAAATGTAAATAATGTGAGAAAATGTCCCACAACAAAGACTATCTAGGATGAGTTTGAGATAGATAGATAGATAGATAGATAGATAGATATTCTAATAGCATAATCTAGCTAGCTTTGCTTCAGGACTTAGCATTTTCTAACGTTGTGAAGCTAGCTTTTTTTGTGGGACAGGTTCTAGCATGATGTAGATAGTTAGCTTTGTTAAGCCATTTGATTGAGAGAATTTGACTAGCCGTTACTGAGCACATCATAAATAAGTCTTACAGTCAAGTCACGTCAAAGTGACTGACATGCTTCAGCTGAGATTGACTTGTTGCTGTACTCCACACTTCATTCTTCAACACACTTCATTCTTCAACAACGACACATTGATGCAATTCCTATACATCGCCACCACACTGCATTTTATGACGGAAATCCTAAGCTGCGAGAATTTCTGTAACGCCCACAGACACTGCACATGTTGTTCTATTATCTGTCATAAGCAATTTAGCTGAAAGTATGTTGATTTTAACCCAGAGCGGCAGGCCGAATCCTCCTGAGAGGCGTAAACACTTCAAGCTAAACATAACAAACCACCCAACATCTCTGACACACACACTCCTCCATACCAAACCGCCTGTACTTAACATACGTCATTGAAAGTCTCGACGCCAACACCATGACTCAAGCTAGCACTTTATTTCACAACCCTCTCTCAGGACTGTTTTTCCAGTTGCTGCAGTTCATATGCTCTCTCTTTGCTATCTGACTCATCCCAAAGATGCTCTTCTTGCTAAATATTATGTTTTTATCAAAAGGTTGATATGAGGAGTATATGACTTGCATAATTTAATATTAACTAACATGGACGGCTTATGTAACACTTTTTCTTTTGCATTTCCTAGCTAGGCGTGTTTTCTATCTATATCCTGCTAGCTAGTTTTGCTAAGACATTTTGTAACATTATCAAAGTAGCAAGCTTTTCTGTACAGTGTTAAATCATAGTTAGCAATGACATTATCTAGCAGTATCTAGATAGCTACATTTGCAGTTAAATATTTAACTGACATTTTCTAATATTACAGCTACAGCTAGCAGCTAAAATTCTTAGTTTTTAGCAAAACATTTTCAAACATTATCCATCGACACTAGCTATGTTTCAGGTGAAAATTTTTGTTATATTATATAATATTTGTTATGAAACATTTTCTAACATTTTCATCCTAATTGCTTCGCTGAGCAACTTTTCTAGCTAGAAATCTTGGTTGTGGGAAATTGTTCTATTTTTTTTTTTTTTTTTTTATTTAATTGAGTGAAATTGAGTTACTGTGTTTAGCAATCATGAGAGGGTGTTCAGTATTAGGTTAGAAGAACTAAGCAACATCAAAAACTGGAAGAAAAAAAGTATACATTTCAGGAAGTGAAATGCAGATGAATACTGCTAACACTCACCTACTGTACCGCTTTATTCTGTATTCAGGGTTGTGGGGAACTGGAGCCTATCCCAGGAGGCATGAAGCAGGGTACACCCTGGCCAATCCATCGCAGGGCACACACACTCTACAGGCAATTTGGGAACACCAATCAACCTAACCTACATGTCTTTGGACTGTGGGAGGAAACCAGAGTACCCGGAGGAAACCCACCAAGCACAGGGAGAACATGCAAACTCCATGCACACAGAGACGGGAATCGAGCCCAGACCCTGGAGGTGCAAAGCGACAGTGCTAACCACTACACCACCGTGCCGCCAGACTGCTAACAATAAAATAAAAAAAAGTACACTGCCTAGGCAGAAAAATGTTGATGCTATGATACTGCCGTGGCATAATTATGTTAAGGTTATGCAAATTTATCCAAAGCTTTATGTGCTAATGTCACAACATTTATTTCTGTCCAGAGTTGCATAAATTTCTCTCCAAGATCTTGTGTCAATGATAAGAGCGCTGTGTAAAGCCTCCTCCAGCACATCCCAAAGATTCTCAATGGGGTTTGGCCTCTGTGGTGTCCAATCAATGTGTGAAAATGATACTCATACTCCCTGAGCCACAATTTGGGCCTGGTATATCCTGGCATTGCCATCTTGGAATATACCTGTGCTATCAGGAAAGAAAGAAATCAGGGCACTCAAGTATATTCAGGTCATCAGCTGACCTCATTTTTTGGGCGCATTATGTTACTGATCTAACCAAGAGAAGCAACCCCAGATCATAACACTGCACCCACAGCCTTACAGTAGGCATTAGACATGATGGGTGCATCAATTCATCCACCTCTCTTCTTAGGTTGATGCACCCATCACTCTGGAAAAGGTTAACTCTGGACTCATCAGACTGCATGACCTTTTTCCAAAGTCCATTCTTTATGCTCCCTAGCAAATTTATTTATTTATTTTTTCCGATAAGTGATTTTCTTAAGGCAACAAAGCTGTTTACTCCCAATTCACTGAGTTCTCTTTGCATTGTGCAAATGCTCTTACAGTACTTTGACTATTAAACATTGCCATAAGTTGTATTTATTTATTTATTATTATTTTTTAATCAGCGGGTCAATGATCTCCCATCACTCTCATTCAGGATGTTTTTCTGACCATATTTCTTCCCTGAAGATTGATGCTGCACCACTATCCTTTTAATAATGCGTTTTACACTTCTTTTTAGCCATTTTAGCAATCCCCTTGGTCATATTTTTTCATTTATGCATTTATAGCTCTTTGCTATGAGCACAGAATTTGTCTTCTGACACAGTTGTTTAAGAAATGAGAAGTTACTCACTGCATCAGTTAGGATTTAATAACTCAAGCCATCTTAATCACTGCAGTAATTATCCTTTGAAAGGATCCTAACTATTTGTTTAGTTAAATCCAAGTGGTGTCATTTCTTTTTGCCAAGCAGCGTACTATATATACAGTACAATGGCAAGAAAAAGTATGTTAACCTTTTAGAATTTTAAGGTTTCCTTAATTCATTTGTCATAAAATGTGATTTATTTTCATCTAAGTCAAGAGTATTGACAAATATAGTATAATGTGCCTAAAATTATTTAAAATCTCTGATCTTTCATGTCTTTATTGGGAACAACCATAAAAACCTCATAGTGCTATGAAAAGTATGTGAATCCTTGAGTTAATGATCTGACCTCAAAAAAAAAAGCTAATTGGAGTCAGGTGTTAGCATACTTGGAGTATCGTTAATATATTGAGTTTGGAGGTGTGGCCTAGAGCTACTTTCACTGATAAAAACTTTTTGAGTTTGCTCCGCACAAGAAGAATACGCTTATGTGAGCCATGCCTCGCCAAAAAGAGCTCTCAGAGGAGCTACTGTACTATGATCAAGAACTGTTGATTTACATAAAGCTGGAAAGGGTTACAAAGTGATTTCAAAGACTTGAGAAATTCACCAGTCTACAGCTAGGACAATGGAGACCCTTTGGGACTATGTCCACTCTACTAAAAAGTGGGCGACTTTTCATCAATGAGGTAAAGAAACAACCCAGAGTGACAGTCAAAGATTTGAAGGAATCATTGGAACTGTCTAACATCTGTCTTCATGAGTCAGTATGTAAACAATTGAACAAGCAGGGTGTCCATGGCAGGACACCACAAAGGAAGCCAATGCTTACTAAAAAGAACATTGCTGCGTGCCTGAAGTTTGCGAAAAAGCACATTGACTATCACAAAGACTATCTAGGATTGGTACCAACAGTATTGGTAAAATGCTTTTTGCACTAACAAAACTAATATTTAACTATTTGGAAAGAACTTGCAGCATTACATCTAACGTAAACATCAGCTGAACTCTGGTGTATCAGGGCTCATTGAGGGAAAGATGAATTCCCAAGTGTATCAAAAAATTATTCAGGTTAATGTGAGAATGTCTGTACTGTATGTCAGTTGGGTGATGGCCATGTCAGAGCCTAGACCTTAACCCAATAGAGATGCCATAGAATGACTTCAGGAGAACCATACACATGGGACTTACAAAGAATAGGACAGAACTAACGCAGTTCCGCCAGGAGGAATGGGTTAAAATTTCTCCTGAATGATGTGCCGGTCTGATCCACAGTGTATCACCTGGTTGAGGTTATTGCTGCCGTTGGAGAGGTGGTCAACCAGTTCTTAATTCCAGGGGTTCACTTACTTTATCCATTACCATTTTGAATGTTGAATGAGTATCTTCAAAAAAGACAGGAAAGATCAGACCTTTTTTGTGTTATTATTTTAGGCACGTTTATATTTGTCAGTACTTACAGTAGACTTAGATGAAGATCAGATCACATTTTATGTAAAATTATTGCAGAAAACCATGAAATTCCGAATTTTCTTTCCACTGTAGGTATTGACTCGCCAGAACAGTTCAAATGAACAAATATTAATACTTGGAGCAGATTGGGCTCGTTTGATTGTTTGGGATTTTAATGCAAAACAGTTTCTAGAGTTGACACAGAAATAACTAATCTTTAAAAACCTTGCAACAGAAAGAAAATGTCTCAGATTGCACAACAGCTCATTTTGACGAGAACAACTTGTCAGCCTTGAGGCAACAGCTTGAACACACAATCTGCCATTGGTCACCAGTTCGGGCTAGTGGTGGGGGCATAATGAAATGGGGACGTCTTTGCATACATTGGGCACCTTAATACCAGTCAAGGATTGTTTAAATGACAAAACCTGATTGAGTTTATACATTTAGGGCTATTAACCCATGATCTTGTGTAGGCTTTTTTGACTAAAACACTATCTTGCTTCATGAGAACTGTTACAATGCAGCAGAATATACTTCATTAAATCCATTCTGATGAAAAATGCACAAGATATTTTGATTTTCCTTTTGCCTGAATGCTGTACGGAGTATCTCAGTTAATCAGCGATTTCAGCTGAGTCACCAACCAATCTACACCAGCGCATGTTAAGAACTGGTGCGTGCCTTAATAGTGTGTTATTATACACAAAGTTATTATTTTGCTTTTTTTTTTTTACTTTTAGTGTTTACAAGGGTGCTTAAAAAAGCATCATAATTTGTAGCCTGTTCATGGCTGGAAAAGCAAAGTGCACAAAAATATACACCCCTCTCGCAATCCTTACAAAACATTAGTACGATATTCTCAATCCATTTATCTTCTCTGCTGTTCGGACAATAACAATCAAAATTGGCTTGGAGAGATATCCTGGTGCCAAAACTTCCAGAGTATCTAAATATGGAGACACAGTCACTCAGGTGAATTACTAAGTGTGTGTGTGTGTGTGTGTGTGGTTGTGTATATGATTATGAAAAAAGAGCCTACTCAAGAGCCATTGTTCGCTCTCTCATTATACAGAATAAAGTGGATTTGTGGAGTCCTCGTAGATCTAAGGAGTGCTTCAGACTATCTTCGTAAAACACAGAGAGAGAGATGGAGAGAGCGAGAGAGAGATGGAGAGGGAGAACGTCAGGAACGGAGAAGGGCAGAACGAAAACACACATACAGTGACAACAGTTTGCGTTGTGTTTGTTCAGCGTCTGGACCGAGGGAGTAGTAAATTTAGCTGCCCTAATTAGGTGATATTGCAGAGAGAGACAGATAATGTATGACTACAGGTATACGTGTGTGTGTGCACAGTCTCTGAGCTCTCTGCCCATCTGCAGCAATTTGTACGCAGTGCACATGAAGCCAGAGTACAAAGCAGAAAGCCTTTGAAGCTCCTTTGAATCTCTCACTGACCGCACTAGCCAGCATCACTCTGGGGATGGCTGCGATTTTTTTATTTATTTTTTCATCTTTGAAAAACACTTTAGAAGATCTTTAAAATAATTAATTTTAGGTAAATGTGGGGGGGGGGGATTACGAGGTTATTTGCATGCTTTTGAGATGCATCAGCATGTCCTTTTGGTGCATTGCAAACCAGCAGCTTTGAACAGTTCACACCCAGGGCAACAGCTTCCACATGACCCGATGGACTCGTTTAAAAAGAAATGGAGGCGTAGCCATGTCTCGACTGAATCATTTATATCCAGCACGCTTCCAAAAAAAAACATGCATTTTTTAATATTGTTCATTATTCAACTGTTATACTGAAGTAATACTAAATACTGATACTGGATACTTTGTAATAGGTAAATCTTATTTTACTATGTTACTATGTTAATGCACCTGATTAAACCACTAACTACACTAACAAACGACCAAAAGCTTTTAAATGCTAGAATTGTCAACTGAACTGCCTAAAAAATATTTTTATTATTTAGTTTAGCTGATTTTCAATACATTTTGTTGTATATTAGTTTACATTTTGGATATTCTGTATTATATGTCAATATTTATACCTTTTGTAGTTTACATTACAGCTTTTGACAGACACCCTCATCCAGAGCAACATTCATTTTTTATCTCATTATACATCTAAGTAGTTGAGGGTTAAACTCCTTGCTCAAGGCCCCAACAGTGGTAACCTGGTGGTTGAGGGATTTTAACCTGGAATCTTCCAAATTGTAGTCCAATGCCTTAACCACTGAGCTATGCTGGACATTTTGTCCAACATGTCTCTCACATCTATACTTCTTACAAGGTTTGAACTAGTAAAAAGGTTTAATCAACACTCAAATGCTGTTCAACGGGCTGCAGTCCATAAGTTGGCAGTATTGTGCGAAAAAGATGAGTATTTTGCAAGCACTTTGCAAGCGGTTTCTACTGTATTGCCAGCAAAATATGTGGAATATTTTTAAAGAATGTTCCAATTTTTTGGTCATTTAACAGTTTGCCCAAATAAATGCAAACCAGTGACTTATTGTGCCTGTTCCAAGTCTGGATAAACGCAGAGGGTTGTGGCAGGAAGCACAGCCGATGCAAAACATTTGCCAAATGAATCATGCAAATCATTAACATGGCCTAACAACGATTGCCACCGGTGCTGTTGACCTACAGGGTGCCAGTGGAAATTGGGCGACTGTTAGTCGAAAAAGTAGAGGGCGAGGAGATTTATGGATATAGTGAAAGAGGCGACCCCTGAAGAGGAAAAGATGAAAGACAAAGAACAAGAAGAAGTTTGCTTAAACAATTTAGATAGCAAGAATCTATTCTGAAGTGAAAACTGGTCGATTCAATTCACTCTCTCATTCTTTCATCTACATATACTGCTCCATCCTTTGTTCAGGGTCGCAGGGGGCCAGGAGACTTTGGGCACAAGGCGGGGTACACCTTGGATGGCATGCCAATCCGTCACAGACCACATACATACATACACTCATTCACACACTACGGGCAATTTGGGAACGCCAGTTAGCCCAATCTGCAGGTCTTTGGACTGTGGGAGGAAACCGTAGTACCCGGAGGAAACTCACCAAGCACGGGGAGAACTCCACACATACAAAGATACAAAGATGGGAATCGAACCCAGACCCTAAAGGCACAAAGCGACATCGATTTAATTCGATTGGTGAATCAATCAATTGATTCAAAGAATCGAATCAACCAACAAAAGATCAACTTAGCTACAAAATTATATTGATCACACAGATCTACTACTTTCAATTCTGGAACACATCACAAAAATGAATGAATAAGTCACACTGTTATCCAATCAGAGGCTGAAGCAGCACAATGCACAAGCTTCAGTTCATAGTCATTCCAAACATCTTCTTCTAGACGCCCCGTTTCGTTGTCTATGTAAATGAGATCCTGTCGAGCCATGTCGCTCCATCAGAGCTGAGTGGAGACGTGTAGAGCTAAGCAGCAGGCAAGCGTCTTATATGAGGTCACATTAGTCTGAAAAATCTAACTGGCTTGTTTAAGACCCGGGCAAATGCAAAAATCATTTATAAAAATTATTAATTTTTTTATATTTTTTTATACATACAATGGAGATCCATCTTGATGTATAAAATAAATTGATACCAAAATAAATTGCATCATACAGTAGATGCCCTTAAAATGATTGTATATATAAGTAATTAGTAGCCTTCTTGTGATATGATGTTTCAGCTTTCTCTCAGCAGGCACAATGTACGTACAAAAAAACAAAAAAACAAATACAGTTTGAATAACTCTAGGATAAGGATAAGGGGGAAAAAACAGGAAGCTGTTCATCACTCAAAAGCCTGCTCCGTCATGTGTGAGACGTGTACGAGATAGCTGCCAGGAGGTAAAATCCACCGAAGACAACACTGAGGGCATAAACAACCACGAACTAAAAAAAGACTCTAGTTTTAGGCTGACAGAGCATCTAATACAAAAGCGACGGTATCTACAGGTCACAGCCTCCTGGCTTCCGTCCACCGCGAGGGATTTTCGACTAAGCCCCCCAAACACGGCCGGTTTAAGATTATGCTAATTTCTCCAGTCATATAGTGTACGGTTGACTGGATTCCTGAGACTGGCTACATCATTTATCTGCTGCAGAGGAAATACCTTGTAATTAAAGCTAACACCGCGCACTTCAACAAAGTGTTTGTCGAAAAAAATTACAAATAAATTTTTAAATTTTTTTAGTTTTGCCTCAAATGTAGTCCATATTTTGGAGGACTGATGTTAGCTTGGTGTTTTCCGAGTACGGTTACGCTGTAATTAGTAAGTTGTTGCTACGGAAAATAAATCAGCACCTCCTGACCAATCAGGTTGGAGAACCCAAAAGCACTATGGTCTAAGTGTTTTCGATTTATATTGACCTCCGTGGCACGGGCTGAAAAAGAAATCCAAGTCTATATGATTGGTTTTCCCACCACGTTCGAGAAGCCTGGCCTTTATACATCCAGTGCGTGTTGTTCTTTTCTTTCCCTCTCTTTACTCAGCCGCACACTACACACGGCCCACCGCCCACTTACCGAACTCATTCCCTCGACCTGAACCTCATATCTCTGGCAATCTTTCCATTTTTCCCTCCCTTTCACTCTGTCTTTCTCTCCTTCTCTCCTTCTCTTTTTCACCTCCCTCGCTCCGTCTCTCAAGGTGATTGCTGATTGTTGGGCCTGGGAGGCTGTCGGTGAAAGAGTAAGTGCACGCTCGCTCGTTTCTCATCCTGTCTTTGGTAATAAATCCTCCGCATCTATCGGTGTGAATATTTATGTGATGGGACACACACGCACACAGACACATACACACGCACAACCATAGATTGTGGGACTGTGCAGCATGTACAGTACAGTATATGGATGTGCGCATACTTTCGCAGTATGTTAAACAGCATACTGTATGTGTTTGTATCCTGCTCAGGCTCGTTATCGAGAAGACGCTGTTTGAGCAATAGGTGCTGTATAACAGTGATGAGTGTGTGTCCGGTCACCAAAATACAGTATATGTTATACATATAATACAGAAAATGTGTGTGCCAAAGAAGCTACGTCTAAAGTTTATGCGACATGGAAGTGACCCTAAAAATTTTTTACTTTTAACGAAAAACGGCCATTTTTCAGCGTCTTGCTTCAAACAGAATCATTTAAAATGCAAATTATTTATATTTCTTTATGAGTATTGATACTAAAATTGGTGTAAGATTCTAGAAGCATATGACCTGTAAAAGATTTTGCTTAAATATTGTTTTTTTTTTGGTACAAGCTTAAAAAGCTAAAAAAAAATAAATAATAATCTGTAGTGTCCGTAACCATGTCAAAATCCATGTCGTGAAATCTTAACAATTTAGCATTTTTAGAATAATACACTTTTTCAGGTTTATGTCTTTTTATGTGAAATCTAAATCGTCCAAGTTTCATCCGAATGAAAATTAAGATCGTTGAAAGATTTGAATTCAAAAAAGTAACGGACACTACGGACATCAAAGGGTATGAAACTGTATTGAGCAAATGTTTTTCTTTTCATCTGAAAAAAAATATAAAATGTGTGTGCATGTTTACAAAAAAGGAAGCATCAAGTATTATAATGGTGTTTTACTGTATGATCCTGTCTGAAAATTCGCTATTTTTCACCTAGGTGAGACACTTTTTATCACCGACACCATGTTTGAGTAAAGGTCCTGGTATAGCATAAGCCTGTCTTTATGATTACAGCAGAAGTTCGTCCAGACATATTCACTTAAGCGGTCTTTCAGATTTATTTAAATATAATCAGGCTCCAAATTGAAACCGACTTTACCTTCGAAGCAAAACCCCACAAAAAGTGCTACCGGATGTGCGTCTGATATCTAATACAAGGAATCCAAGAACGTTACCTCGCTAATATTAAGTTGCAGTTTCCGGCAAGTCGAGTTATTTCGAGATGCGGCGATATAAACGGAGTCTTATGACAATCACGTGTTTCTTTTTATTTAACGCCAGCCCCTCTTTGATAAGTCATGTCGATACGATGGAATATGAAACACGAAGCTCGTCTTATCAAAAAGACGCATGATTCATGCGCTGTAGCAGAATAAAACACGAGGTGCTTTGATATAATGAATGATAGCGACGTGAATCAGCAGCAGGTGCCTTTAATAGCATGTTTGTGTGTATATATGTGTGTGTGTGTGTGTGTGTGTGTGTGTGTGTGTGTGTGTGTGTGCGCGTATGTGTGTGGGCAGAATAGCATCTCTGACAAGCGTTATTTATATTGCGGTAATGGATAACAGGGGAAAACAGATGTTAGACGATGAACTGCTACGACGCTTTAATGTCAAACGGCGGATAACGTGATGCGCATGCGAACCGCTGTTGCTATGGCGACGAAGACGAGTAAAAAATATTTCATAAAGCAAAGTTAAAGAGCCTTTTTTTAAGTGAGTGTCCATTATATACGCTATAATGAAACCGACAAACGTTGGGTTACATTACCCATAATTCCATTTAAGTATTCGCTCGTATCTAACCCAAGCGATGCAGCGGCGCTTTAGTGTTTTAGTCCATCCGGCTCATTCTCTCACCTCCACGTCTGTTCACTTCATACTGATAAATTAATATGAATATGTACTTCATGGCTATTGTAAGCACTAATGTGTGTGTGTGTGTGTGTGTGTGTGTGTGTGTGTGTGTGTGTGCCAGTGCCATTCACGTTAATTAGAACTAGCAGTCAGTGCAGTATAAGGACATGGTGCACTGGATCTTGCATGCCAGAGCCGCAGTCCTTCAATGCAAATCTATATGATTCAACACCGCACATATAGACTTAGGCGTGTTCCTGGATCAGCGCTGGTGAAATCTTGATCCTGATTGGTCAAGAAGGGGTCGATTGATTTTCTCCAACAGCCGCTCGGACTGTAGATCAAATCGCGGGTTAACAGTACTGTTTCTGATACGTGCTCGTTTCTATGGCAACAACTTTTTATTTTATGATTATGTTTTATGTACTGTACAAACTCTCCGGTGCCAAGCTTTGTTTAAGACCAATTATCCATTATTTTTCATCGCAAAACGTTCATCGAGCTGGGTTTAAAACTCGCCTTCATATTCCTAGAATATCCACCATGCTCAAGAAATCCCACAATGCACTGCGATAGGTTGTACCCCGGGGCACCGTTTTCAACAGGGTTTCTAGACCTTATGTGTTAAATATGAATGAGTAGGCTAAGTCCGCTTTAAATCACATCCCATGAGACATCGGTTTCCGTCGCCCAGCACCCGGACCCTGAAGTGTAACAACTCCCTAAAGACCACGGGCAGAACGATTCAAATAGGCGGCGTACTGTACAATGACGACAGGAAATCCCGTTTAGGAGACGTCTGTCCCACAAATGCTTTTATAAATGTGCATAAAAAAAGGAACAGGAATAGACGAATGAAGACAAGATGTGTGGGCAAAATGATTAAAGATTAACTCTGAATTTGAGCTCTAGGCCAAAGTGTGATGTAACACGAGCTCAACTTCATGTCAGGTCAGAAGCAGTGGCGAATCTGGAATCAGATAAGAAACTAGGGTACTAATTCACTTTTTTTAGTATACATATTTTTAAATATTAAATTTGTTAGCAAAAATGTCGATTTCAAGCCTACCTTATATAAAACAGCTAATTGTATAAGACAGATACAGTATGTGCTGATTTTCTTTTTTCCCCACAAACATGTATTATAAGTGGCTACTTCATTGTTGATTTAAACAAGCCTAAGTGTGGTTTATAAGTAATAATTATTCACTATAAATACAGTCATATATACAGTATATATATATTCTTTTGTTCACCCGATTGCATTGCACCGATATGGTCATATAATTACATTCTTGTAACAATGTACAATGTAAAACTTCCAACTGTATATATCATCATGTACATGTCCATAGAAACAGTAAATTTGTATTATTTTACAATTATTTTACCGCGTTAATGCACCTTTTAATTAGCAGTTTTTCAGATTCCCACCTGACTGCGTTATTAACTACTTTTCGCATTGTGATTATTACTTTAAGTTCAATTTAAATTTTAATAAAGTACTCTATTTATATATCTATCAATAACAATATAATATTGCTTTAAAAAACTATCCATTTGTACTGTATTGAATTGTATTTCCCATAAAATCTTTGATTTTTGATTGATTTCCAATTATGTTACAAAACATTAGGATAACATAATGACAATCTTGTAGAATAAACGTTTTGTAAAAGTTTTTTCACCAACCAGAGAACAACTCCTACTAGATTTGCAATGATTTGCACCGATTTCTTTTCATACTTATGAATTAATGAACGTTTTAATTATGAGAATTACAATACAGTATATAATTCTAAATTATAATAAAGTATTACAACAAAAGCTTAAAAAAGTTATTTTAAAGAAGAGCCCTTGAAAGATGACTGTTCACTAACTCTTACAAACCAACAGCGCAGCTCAGCCATTGCAGCGCTTCATGTTCTATAGACATGCACTTACTCTTCTTCCTTTCACTGTCTTAACTGACTAGCGAGACTAAACCGTGCTGATATAATTTATGGATGTTCTTTCTATTATATTATGTTAGAATATTGCTTAAAAGCTGACAATTTGTACTGTATTGTATTGTATTTCCCATAAAATCTTTGATTTTTGACTGATTTATAATTAAGTAATAAAACATCAGGTTAACATAAGGACTTTTGGCGACATTTATTAACCTTGTACGTAGAGTAATTGTTTTGTAAATGTTTTTACTAACCAGATTACAACTCATCCAACATTTTCTCTGTCTAA